>WEIT01029174.1:8553-24892 GCA_013389985.1 Dryoscopus gambensis
GCATGAAGACCCAAGCACCGAAGTGTAACATCTATGTTATAGTGAGAGTGGCTCACCCTCCCAGAACTCCCCTGTTCCTTAGTCTGCATTCTGTATTTTCATAGGTTCATGTTCTCTCTTCCCCAAGTTATGTAATCCCTTATGTTTATTCATGTTTATGCTAATAGCTTATTGCCTATGTATGTTTGCTAGAAAGTTCTTCCCTATTTAATACCCCATTGGTTTGTTTAAATTGAACCCTCCCTTGAGATCATATTATTGGTTAATGTCATGCTCATGTCAACATCCCATTGGTTGTTTCCTTTGTACCACCTTTCCCACTCCCTTTATAAAACCCTCCGTAATGGGTCCTGTGGGCCTTTGTGGCTCTGTCGCTGCATGTTCTGTGTTCATCCCTGACTTTTCCTGGCCTGGGGGAATAAAGGTTTGAACTGCTGCCAGTTGAGTCTCCTCTCTCCTCCTTTGCCTTCGCCTCCTCACTACAGTAGCATTGACCAGCAGCCTGCTCCACACAGGAGCCTGTGGCAGAGACAGCATCTCCTCGGAGCTGCTGTTCGTCTGACGAGCTGTTTCTTGTCCATTCATGAGGACACCTTTCAGCAAAGACGCCAGCAAAGACGCTTGCTCAGCCTCCGGGCGGCCAAGTGGTCAGCATCAACAACCTGCTGGGCAGTCTGTGCAAGGGTCATGCTCAGAGTAAAAAGAGTTTCGTGGTGTTCATTGGGAATATCCTGTGTGTTTGTAATTTGTGTCCATTACCTGTTGTCCTGTCACTGGGCAGCACTGAAAGAGGTTAACTTTGTCCTCTTTGCATCGTCCTAATCAGGTTATCTATGTATATTACTAAGTTCTCCTCTGAGGCTTCTCTTCTTCTGTCTAAACTGTTCCAGCTCTCTCAGTCTTTCCTCATAGGAAGGATGATCCAACCTTTTCATCATTTTTGTGGTCTTTTGTTGGATTTTCTCCAGTACATCCACGTCTTGCACTGAGGAGCCAAGAGCTGAACACAGAACTCCAGGTGTGGCCTCACCAGTGCCCAGATGAGGGGAAGGATCACCACTCTCAACCTGCTGACAACACTTTTTTTAATGCAACCCAACATATCTCCCACCTTTTTTGCAGTAAGGGTACATTGCTGGGTGATGTGCAGCCTGGTGTCCACCAGGACCCCCAGTGTCTTTTCTGTGAAGCTGATTCCCACCTGCATGGCCTCCAGAATTTATTGGTGCCTGGCATTGTTTCCTACCAGGTGCAGGACTTCATACGGCTTCTGGTTGAAGTACACGAGGTTCCTTTCAGCCCATTTCTCCAGCCTGTCAAGGTTCCGCTGGATGGCAGCACGGCCCTCTGGCTTATCATCCTTTAATTCCAGCTCTGTATCATCAGCATGATGACCCAGATGAAGATGTTAAACAGCACTGGATCCAACACTGCCCCTGGATACACCACTAGTAACTGGCCTCCAGCTAGTCTTTGGGCCAGCACTCTCTGGACTTGGACATTCAGGTAATTTTCAATCACCTCACTCTCTCCTCATCCAGACTATACTTTGACAGCTTGTCTGAGAGTGACAGTGTTTACTTCAAACTATTCTTCACTGCATAAAAGAGTCACAGAGAACTCTTTTTTAATAATTACTTCACATAAAATCACCAATGCTTCCAGTGCTGTATTGCAGAAACCCAACTAGACAAAGCATCTGGACCTCTCCCAATTGGGAAGGTTCAAACATGTCACCTTTTTTTTGAAAAAAAATGGAAGAATTTTTTCCCTAACCTATCTTTTCCTTTTTTTTTTCTGGAGCATTGTTCAACATTAGGCAATTGCAATAAAATTAGGTAAGGTGTCTCAAGCATAACCCTAATATGGAGAAGGAAAGTTGTTCAGTTAGCAACAAACAATAGATTTTAAAGGAACCAATCAGATGCATCCTGAGAATTTGATCTAAAAAGGATTTGGATCAAACTTTTCTGCTTGATAAGACTGAAAATATGCTACTGGTTGTTGGAAACTGGTGGAGTATGTAAATGTAAATCTATCTTCTAAATAGAAAAAATGAATGAATGAAAATTAGATGAAGAACTATAGATGAATAGTTAGGCTTCAATTTGGAGACTATGCTGAGATATACCTACACTATCTTTGTCTTTCTGGCATTTTATCTAGTCTTTGAAATTTCTCCAGCTTTCATCCTTAAATAGTACAGCATGCTACACTGACACACAATATTAACAGTCCTTGCTTAGTCAGGGAAAAACCCCACTGCGTGAATTCCAGTTACAGTTCCTGCTAGAGAGACCCCGGTGTTGCCACAAGTCCAGGAAGAGCAATATCCTGATTGCTTCCCATAATCTTCCTCTTACTGCTCCAACCTCACTTCCTCACTCTGGCTGCCTCCTATCAGCTCCTCAGCAGTATGTGGGAAAGATGAACTCCTGCAGAGATTACGCTCAGTTCAAGGTTTCTGAGGGCGGTCATACTGCCTGCATAATTTCCACAGCTAGGCTGAACAGCTAGAGTGCTTCCTTCTACTTATCTACACATAAAACCCTATGCATAGCAGAAAGGCAAATTTCCAGATGCCTTTACTAGTGTTACCATTTATACCAATAGTGGATGTTTGGAAAACAAAACCTAACACATTTAGATTAGAAAACCATCTTATATATATAAAAAAATCTTTTATTGACTGAAGTACAAGCTGAGATAAAACTAATACCACATGTGAGTACAAAAAGTATGAACTACTTTAAGCTATCAGATATTTTAATACAGATACACCGTGTTGTCCGTGTATTTTTCACAGAAAAAGAATGCAGATTGTTCCAAAATAGATATAGATTTTTTCTGACAATGATCAAGACATTTTTATAGTTTTATTTGAAATAATCCTTCCAGTTTGTTTTCTTTGTGTGTGTAGTTGCATTGTACCGCTGTTTTATGATGCTTTGAAAAATTATTGATCTTACCTCTGAACTGCAAAGTCTGTCATAAGAGAATTTGATTCCCTTATCAAGAATGCATCACTTGAAATGATGCATCATTAGTGGGGAAACTAATTTCTAATGATATAATGTGACTGCCATAACTAGAAAAGAAATATTCTCAGAATTTTTTGAACATATTCATATCTCTGTGGTGGATTTTAAAAGATCAAAGAAGCAACAGCAAACATCAAACACAGTTGTTTACAAAATGTTACAGGCACAAGACAGATATTGCGTATGTGTTAGTGCTTCAGGAGGTTGTTATGAGTTAGCCAGTTCCATATCATATTGCATGGAAGAGGTTTTTCATATCGTTAAAAAAAAGAAAGGAACCAGTAGATCTTCAGAGCTTATGGATGTGTGCATGTGATTTCAGAGACTGAATTTTTTTCTCTAGTAGCTTTTTACTTTAAATTTTTAGCAGTATTTCAAGCAAGCTTATTTAAATGGTCCGTAGAATTCAGTGAATAATATCCATTCTTAGAGATTTTATCTAAGCTGATCCATTTTAAGGTTTTATACAGTCTATTAAAAACAAACAAGCAAACAAACAAAAATAAGGGGGGGAAAAGGAAGTTCCTATTAAGAGCAAAAAAGCAAAGATCTAATCACAACAATACTCGGCATCTTCAAGGAGTCATAAACCCTCTAATTAAACCTAGTTAGGGAAGGATCTGATCATCTATGCCCCCATTTTTAGTGAAGTATTGTTTAGGAGAGACTGACTGAGATCTCTGAAGTGGGAAGACAGTGAAAGCACGGTAGTGACTGCAATGGGCTCATAGGAGGAGAAGTGCGTAGGTACGCACAAAAACAAGGAACCTTTCTTGCTAGAGAAATAGCCCTGGAAGTTGCTGCTGTGGTATTGTCTCTTCCTAAATTTAGAAGGCAGGATGGTAACATAAACAAATAAGCAATCTAAGAACTAAATCAAACAAAAAAACCTCCCAACACTAACAGAGGACCCAAAATGCAACACTGCAGAGAAGGATGTTTAGTGAACAAACTACAAAATGCTTCATTTTACTCTACTGGGAGAAGAGGATAAAGATTCTAAAGCAAATATTGAAGTGTACTGAAGATAATATGAGAGAAAAAGGCATCGCTGATCCTAAGAAGTTTTAGACGCAGCATAACAGTTTGTTAGTTATTATCATAATGCAACAATAGCTACAAAATAACCTTGTCAACCTTGTCATTTCAATTTTTTATGCATTTGATTTCTTTTCCTGAATATGTCAGTGAATTCTTCTCTCCATAACATATTGCCATAGGCTAAAAGCACATAAAAGAGGTCTGTCAAAGACATGTCACATGTAATAACATTATACCATAAACAACACTGTCCTTGGTTGCTTTTGAAGGTCTACATTTCAAAGGTGTTGCCGCACCTGAAATACTCCATCTCAGACTCAGCTGGAAGAACATGGTGTTTGTTCCCACCTTTAGTGAAAAACGGTGCATAGAAAATGACCTTCACAATGTCTGGATTACATCCAAATTATGCTGGAAGAAAGGTGAAGGGGAGGAAAAATAAAACCTGTTCACTCAGGGATTTGTTCTTAATCTCCAGGTTCTAGAGGGGCCGCTGCTCCTTAACAATGCAGGTAGTCAATGTTGAGACCAGTGTTGAGGCTCGGAGGATGATAAGCAGCTAAAGCACATCCCAAAATATCTTTTGGAAGTGATCAGGACTTGCAGCACTTTGGGTGGCATTACCTCTACCTCAGCACAACTAGTTGCTCTATTCCATGCTATCTTACAATTGCGTTTCTTCAGGTTTATTGCTCATCTGACCATCTTACCTCCTCCTCCTCCTCTGCTCTCTTCAACTTTTCAGTTTATTCTTTGATATAAAAAATCACCAAAATTAGGCTGGTCTTTGCTGAAGAGCCATTTGCATTCTGCTTTTGTATTAAGTACCGTTTTTCACTTTACTATTTCTATTTAGCTCTAAATGTTGAAAGCCAACTAATACTGTGTGGCTTTAAAGCATCACACACACACAAATACACTAACAGCTTGCTTGAATGCTAATTTCAGTATGTCATACATGCATGCCAGCATCATTTGTGGAATAAAGAGTATTTTCAACTTTACTCAAATTTTAATTTAAAAATTTAAATAATGTAAGTATGAAGGATTTCTATCCTGTATATCAACTAAGATTGTCTCAAATGGGGTGACATCACACCTGTAACTAGTGAGATTTGGCAAACCCTGTGCTCTTCAACATCTTCATAAATGACCTGTATTCAGGTCTGGAAGGGATACTAGATCAAATGCACAGATGATACAAACCTGGGAGTGCTGTAGATTCCTTTGAAGGCAGGAAGTACCTGCAGAAAGACCTTGACAAATTAGAGGACTGTGCAATCACCAACCATATGAAGTTCAACAAGGGAAGGTGCTGGATTCTGCACCTGGGATGGGGCAACCCTGGATTTACAGACAGACTGGGGAATGAGAGGCTGGAGAGCAGTGCTGTGGAAGGGGACCTGCGGGTCCTTCCTGGTCAATGACAAGTTGAACATCAGTCAGCAGTGCCCTGGCAGCCAGGAGGGCCAAGCGTGTCCTGGGTACATCAGGCACAGCATCGCCAGCGGGGCAAGGCTGCTCTGCTCAGCACTGGGGAGGCCACACCTCAAGTCCTGGGGGCAGTTTGGCTCCCATACTATAAGATATTAAACTATTGTAGAGTGTCCAGAGGAGGGCAACAAAGGCGGTGAAGGATCTTGAAGGGAAGCTGTTTGAGGAGCGGCTGCGGTCACTTGGTTCATCCTGTAGAAGAGGAGACTGAGGGGAGACCTCATTGCAGTTGCAAACTCTTGCTGAGGGAAAGAGGAGGGGCAGGTATATTAAATTAACTGGGTTGAATATTAAAAAAAATTCTTCCCCCAGAGGGTGGTTGGGCACTGGAACAGGTTCCCCAGGGAAGTGGTCACAGCACCAAGCCTGACAGAGTTCAAGAACTGTTTGGACGATATCCTCAGGCACATGGTGTGACTCTTGGGGACAGTGCTGTGTAGCGCTAAGAGTTGGATTCAATGTTCCTTGAAGGTCCCTTCCAAATCAGCTTGTTCTATGATTCTGTGATAAAAACTTCACCAAAATTGCCAAAGACAGGGAAAAAAAGTCAGGGAATGACAGAGAAAAAAAAAAAGATAAGAAAAGAAATCAACTATTCACAGCATCAGTGGAGTGAAGAAGTTCCAGTTCATTGGAACTTCATGTTCTTCATGCTTCAAGGGCTTTTGGAATAACAAAAAATTGTGCATGCTTCCTTTGCCAAAGCAAGTTGAAAAGACAGATGTTATCCTAACTTACAACCAGGGAGTCTGGCTGCCCATTCCAGTGGCATACTCTGGCCAATTAAAAGCTGACATCTTTAGAAGTGAGAAGCAATAACACAAGCATGAGTCCAGTGCTGATTCTGACTGCAAATTCTGTATTTTCCATCTGAAAAGACACACTATTTTGAGCACAAAGGAATGCTTCATTGGTGACATTCTGCAGGGTGCATTTAGAATAAATCATGGTTTTAAAGACTAACTGATATCATTGTTTGGCCTAGAGAGTGGAAGGATAGATCCATCTCCCTTTGAAATTAATGGAAAGGCTCATATTGAGGCAATTGTGTTGGGGACAGTATTAACTCTGGAATTTTTATTTTCTTTATAACAGAAAACTAAATTCAGCAGTCTTCCTTAGGACATTCCTATTGAACCACCATATGGGCACATTTTACCTTTTTTTAATACTTGACCTTTATATTAAACGTTAAATAGTTCTTGTAATTTTAGCCTTGCCATTCACAGAGACGTTCACAGACACTTTAGAAACGTTTTTTTCAGCTCGCTTACCCCTCTTTGAAAAGGCAGAGAATAAAAAAGGTGCATTTCTAACTTTCCTCTACTGGTTAGATGGAGGAAGGTATTTTTCGTCTTCTTCCCACTTGTGTACTATTTTGTTTATAAGCAATAGTTAATATTTGTCTGGCACTTTTAAAGTTTAAAAGGAAACTTCCTTGAGAATGCTCTTAATAGGAATCTTTCTAGTAAAGATTTTTCTGTCACAACAGTTCAGTAGTCATACCTGAAACTACTTTTAAACCAGCTAGCTTGAACATTGTAAGGAGTACAGCTATTTAAACCCAGAACTGAAAAAACAAGCAAGACATCCCCCAAAAGCTGGATTAGATTACCATTAAACACTGCTGTCTAAAGTGTTTCATCCAAGGGTGCATATATGTATTGCAGTCACACCGGTGGATAGAGTACCGAAGAGCTCCTGTATTACTTGCAGATATAAAGATTTATTCTCTGGTTTTTTGCTTAAAACTTGATTCAGTTTCTTCCACCTCCACTGCTACGCCCATCTCAATTGTTCTTATTTGTCATGGACTGTGCAGGTTAACAAGCTTGTCACTTGTACTGGCATTTAAATTGCTGTTTTCATGTCCCTCCTCCTGTTTAATATCTTCTCTTTTTTTTGATAGGACTTGACATTTTTCTGACTTCTCCTTCCTACTGTTTACAGAAATGCTTCCAGAATAAAAGTAAATAAATCAAAATTAACAATGACATGAATGTGACAGCTTCCAAAATTTACAACTATTGTTTTCCATTTCCTCCTATTACTCTAATAACAGATAACAGTTTGACATGGACATGGAAACAATGTGCTTCAAAACAGCAGTGGACTTAGCCAGGGAGTCAGCAAATTTGTTGAAAATCTTTTAGGCAGCAGCAGTAACCATTTCAAAGCTGTAAGACAATGTCTGAACCTGAAAAGAAATTAAAGGTTGCACCTTCAGGCCTCTCTAAAGATCTATAAATCAGATGCAATTCACTTGTCTTCTTGCTAGAAACATGAGAATTGATGAGCAATAAGATTAGTGAAAACAAACTGCCACCCCACTGCCTACCAGGAAAAATGCCCAGAAAATGCACTTGCACAAAATCTTTAGTTTAATTCAACTTCCACTGTGACTATGCTGATGAATCTCCATTTCAGTCATTTGCACTTTTCATTTAAACCACAAAGCCAGACATCCTGAGTGCGTCAGAAAAAAAAATAAAAGAGACAAATAAACAAAAAACCCACAAAGGAAATATTCACTTATAGGGAAGTCCTCCTGATGTCCCTATTAATTTTTAGTCAGCTGCCATTCATATCAGCAGTGACCTAACACAGTAACCTGACCAGCAGGATAGGTCAGCTCAGAACAGCCAGCCCACTGAGAAACAAATCAAGAGACCAATGATGAGAGGCAACTGTCTAGTCAGAGATTTTGTTGCTAGTCCTTTTTAGCATCCATTCCTTCTATAGGTACATAATAACTCTGAGAAGAGTTAAGAACATACTAAGAACCGGGGCTATAATGTGTTGAGAAAAAGACTGCAAAGATATAAAAGGTATGTTCCTCCATTGCTCAGAGTGAATTTTCCCTGACTTCCCACCATGATATTTATATCACACAGTTCAACCAGTTTGTCCACAGACACTTCAAACTTGGGACATGAGCATGATTTACTAAGACAGCTGTTGACACTAATTTCACAAACGTAATTCTGCTGTTATGTCTTGCTATCACCTGCCCAGTATTTCTCACATTGTTTTGTTTTTAAAGGTTTCCTCAATATCCAATACCAAAACTCTGATGAATGACTGAAACCTTTCCAGTGCTGTTATTAAAGGCAGAGTATTCTGTAGAATCTTCAGACTTTTAAATGTGTGGTCTCAACCTCATGACACAGGTACTCAACTTGTTTCATATACCCTTCACTAGCAGGCTTGTGGAAGTTATAGTAGGAACAGAGAAAATTTATAAATGTTGCTGGTTTTTCAGTTCATAAGAATGTTCTAAATATGACATAATATTTCACTATGGCACTAAGGATGGCACTGGTTTAATACTTATAGAAACCAGAGATAAATCAGAGGTATAAGCAAACAAAACAAAAATAATTACAGTTCTAAAGACAAATTATCAAAGCCAAATACCTGAGAGACTCAAAGATTTGAGTCCAGGACTATGCACCACAGGAGGCAATCCTGTACTAAGTGGATACATGAATTAGATCATGAGCCAATGTTACCCCTTTCATGTGAAGTATACAGATTTAACCCCAATACCAAACTATTTAGTCATTATTTAAATAAAACTAAAGCACTACTTCTGAATTCTGAAAGGCTTCAAAACAAACCATGATTTATGAGAGATACATCTTGAGGTTAAAATTTCTTGAAGAACCTCGGAATTGTAACTCAGCAGTTTTAATCTGGTTTTCACTTTAGCCAGGATTTTCCCACCAAGCATTCAAACTTGGGGATCTGGTTATGGTGGTGCTAGATTGGTGGTTGGACCAGATGATACTGAAGGTCTCTTTCCAGCCTTGATGATTCTGTGATTCTTTCAGACAAGCAAATGTTGAAGCTGTACCTCCTTGCAGCATTAGCTCCAGTGACTTTGATTTCTTTGGAGTTATTCTGGTTTTATTCTTTTTGTTTTGTTGGGGTATTCTTGTTTTAACTCAGGTGTGCCGGTGTGCTACAGCACAGGGAGGGGCAAGAGCTAGCTGCTTCCTCCAGGCTGGGATCTGGGACCTGAGATCAGGCTGTGCTAGGACAGCAGAGCTGACTGTGAGTGAGAAGCTCTCTATACAGTCCTAGATGTGGCAAAATATTGGTCCAGCATACAAACAGGGAGCCCAGTGAGGAGCAAAGGGAGGTAGGACCAAATAGAGGATGGTGTTCAGCTGTTCTAAGAGGAAGGTCAGCCCTGAGACTAGAGGTGATGTGGCCACCAGCAAGGTGTGGGGAGGCCCCTGGGCAGGCTGATGAGAGCCATCAGCTTTAATGTCCTCAGGGCCCTGGTATAACTGTTGAATTGCCAAATCTTGAGATCACAGAATAAGCTGAGTTAGAAGGGACCCACAAGGAACTTCAAGTCCAACTCCTGGCCCTGCACAGGACCATCCCCAAGAATCACACCATGTGCCTGAGAGTATCATCCAAACCCTTCTTGCACTCAGGCTGGGTGCATTGACCACTTCCCTGGGGAGCCTGTTCCAGCGCCCAGTCACCCTCTAGGGCAAGAACCTTTACCTAAAATGAAGCCTAAACCTCCCCTGACACAAAGTTAAGCCATTATCTTGGGTCCTGTCGCTGGTCACCACAGAGAAGAGAATAGTGTCTGCCCCTCCTCTTCAAGGGGCTCACAAGGAAGTTGCAGACTGCAGTGAGGTCGTCTCCACTCAGTGCCCTCCAGGCTGAACAGACCAAGTGACCTCAGCTGCTCCTCATACAGCTTCCTCTCAAGGCCCTTCACAATTTTTGTTGCTCTCCTTTGGACACTCTCTAATAGTTTAGTATCTTCCTGTGCTCAAATCAGTGATCTCTCTGTAGGCTGAATAATGGACTGCACTTCTGAAAATTGGGAATATGTACCTTCTACCACAGTTGGATTTGTTATGAGGCTATTAAGATTTTAGTCTTTCACTTCAAATCCGTGTCAAATGCTGACCTTTTTAAAATAACTTACACTGAAAGAAAGCCATCTATACCAAACTTGACTTAGAGGTGTCTCTATTTTTATTATTTGGTGAACTTTTCCTGAATTATCCAAGCATTCTCAATAGCTCAATTACTAATTTTTCGAGGTAAGTTGTAGCTTTTTTCAATTCAACTGGACTGTGAATTATATGTAATTTTAATAAAAGCCTGACCTTTGTTGCTGAAACATCTAATCTTTCAAGAAGATTCAGGATTTTTGATGTAATTGAAACACCATGGAGATAGCTAATATCAGCTGCTGTTCCATAGGCTCAATTCCTCCTTTCTCCATTGTTTATTACATCCTGTGCATCCTTACAAGTCTAAGCTTACCTATAGATGTTGATGAGAGTTCATCTGAAATGAGAAGGCTTCTGGCTAAGCAGAGCTGGGTTTTTTTGTTGCTGGAATCTGTTGCTTCATATACTACAGCATTGTTGCAGTTTGTTCCCAAGGCTTCTATTACCTCATTTTGGATAACAAGACAGGTGAATTGTCTTTGATTCATTCTCAGGTACCTTAAGATACTCACAACCTTTTCCAGGTGCAGTGCACATATTGCTGAATAAAGATGCAGTTATCTTTGATGTACAAGACTATATTTTCCAACTTTCTCAAAATACAAATGTGTGACTGGGAGGGTTATCCTTAATCATCAGATCTAGTAATTTGTTTCTCCAGAATGTTCGTCTATAAAATTATTAATTTAAAAATCTTAGCTCAAAGGCCAATCTCCTTGTTTGGCTGGGTTTTTTTCATTCTTATTGCTTTCTAGTACTTCCATAGAAGAAGATGAAACCATTTAACTGTCTTAAGAACCTGATAGGTCTTTTTAGCTTATCTTTATTCCTGACTAGTTTATATCCATTTACATATCATTTATACTTCTCTGTTTGCACTGTATATCCCTGAATTTCTATAATTACAATTTTCCTTTTTCTGTCTGTATTGTACCAATAGTTTCAACTTTGTCACTAGTCACATTAAATTTCTTCTTTTATGTGATATCAGTATGAAGAAGCTTTCCTATGATGAGGTTTGTATCAGAAATTCTTCTTGGCACAAAAATCTTCATGCAAAAGGCACAGCATTTTTATTATTACTCTATTCAAATTTCCTAGTACTACTAATCCTTATTAAAATTTATCTTCTTTCAGTTATTCCATTCCTTAATGTCATGTGATTCTTTCTGCATTACATTCTGTACACTAATCTTTCAGCACAAAGTTTGTTTGGTTAATATAATGCATATTACTTCCTACTTCCAGTACAATTTTGCCATTCTCCTCCTCCTTTTTTTCTTTTTCTTTCTTTTTTTTTGTTCCCTGAAAGAATCAAAAGTGCTGACATGATACCCTGCTGGTACCTTACTGAGATTCTCTACTTTGTGTTTTTCCAGCTAGGAGAGTCTGTCTTGTGGAACACCTTATCTGTTAAAAGTACTTCATACCCCAGTAACATTAAAAACAAAGTACACTACTAAGATAGAGAATAATGGAGTCATTAAATCTGCAGGTATCTCAGCACTTGTCATTGTTTTCTGAATTTAAAATGCACAGACTTTAGTGTTGGTGCTTAACAAATACTATTGAATTCTGGAATTTCATTGCAGTGGATGGTGTGGTAGAGCTAGGGCTCACCTCTGTGCAAGCTGCAAGATGAATGCTGTCTGCAATATACATTTAGCATAAAGTACTGGTTGGTGATTGACACATGTATGACTGGAATTCTTCTGCAAACAAGCCCTTTCAAGTGTTGTTTTCCCTTTATTATCCCTAGTATTCCCCTACGGAATACACTGACTGTTTGTATTAGCCAAGAGGAAAAGCACCTTTATACATCATTATGAAATACCTTGTATCGCAGTCTTGTGCACATGTATCATCTCTAGCTGGCAGCATTTTTATTGTCAGGATAGAAGCAGAGCTGTAAGAATTGCTCCTGGCACTCTGCCCTCCTTCCCTCAGCATTAGGTAGAAACATGAACTTTAGATACGTGTTGTCATTCCAGTTGGGACAAGTTCTTCCAACCACTTTTCATTAGCACAGATGCATGTGATACACTTCATGTCGCAAAGAGGCTCTACTCATCAAGGTAGGTGGTCAATAGCCTGCTGCCTTGGGTAAAGCTATTTAAAGATTTATGCTGGCCTGCATCTTTGTTAGTGGGAAGTTTTCAGCTGATCCCTGGATGTTGCCAACCTACTGCCTGCACCAGATAGTGTGGAGTTGCAAGTCAGTCCCCTCATTATCCCATGCAGCTGGTATCTCTAATTCTCTGCAGAGATTTTCTTTAATGTAGTTCACTGTGTCCCACTGTGAATATTAACTGAACACCTAGCAGAGTAACCATTACTAAAAATAAACTATTGCCACTAAATTCTCTGTAGGATTTGCAAAAATTCCTTTTACAGTTTCCAAAGGGAAATTGCTGATTTATGACAGTAATTAAAATTACAAGCTTAATTTAAGCCAGCCAGCTAAGGCAGTGGTTAAGATAAAGAGAAAAGAATTAACCTCACTATAAAATTTGTGTATAAGGTAGGTGGGATGTATATGCTGCCAGAGCTGACTGCACTGATCTCAAAAAGAGGCATGACTTAGTCTGGATACCTAATTTTTAAACAGCTAAAACTAGGGTAAGCCCCAGCCAATATTTACATATTTAAAATTCAGTACGTATTAGTCACATGGTATTCCTGTGACTTTATGAGATGGAATTTATATTTCTATGCATACAGCTCAGTGTATGTATCTGATGCTTAGGCAGCAGCATAGGCATCAGATATTGCAGACTTTGTATGTGTGTTTGCAGTTTATAAAGCCTGCGTTTCTTACATGATTGGTATCAATCACCCATCAATTTTCTGGCACACCTTCCAATCAGATTCATATATTAAATAGGAATAAAAAGCTGAAAGTGATTTCACAGATCAAAGAGCATTTCTTTCAGTTGTACACAATCCAGGTAAGAAAAATACCAAAGAGAAACTGTGAAATTCATCAGCTATTTTCTCCCACTATGCCTGTAGGAAAGCTATCTTAGAATGTTTTTCCTGTCATAATTGGAACATCCTTTTGATTTACACTTAAGATTTTTTAAAATCAACAGTTTCTTACTATTTTTATGTCACCATTGACCTAGAGAAGATTTATGCTCCTTCTTTGTCATTTATCTCTCACTCCAAATTTTTCTATAAAGAATAAATGTCTATCTTTGGAGCACAGGTTTTTATTGAGTAACAAAACTGAGATTTTCCTATATGTATTGGCATAGGTTTTTGTACCTCCTGAACTGGACTTATACACATGATATTTAAAATACTGTTTTATCAGTGCCAAGCAGAGTGGCTGTAGTTTTTTTCCATTGTCTTGTAGAAATACTGAATACAGGTGCAATTGTATATGTCTAAGATGAAATTTATAGATCTGTTTTGTAGGTTTACAGCTTTGTCACTTATATCATACCTTTAGAAAACAATAGCTATTCCAGCTGAAAAAAGAAATTAATTAGATATTAACAAGTCATTTATTTGGACTTGTCAGGAGACTATACTAATTGTAAGAATATAAAGGAAATACATATATATACATATACACACATGTATAATGGTTTATCCTTAACATAAAATGGCATATCATTAACATTCTTGTGCTTCTGGAGTATGTGTAAATGAAGTAGTAAATATTTTTAATAATAAGTGCTTTCATAAAAAGTTCAGGGATTTAAGCAGTATTGGTGCTAACACTGACGTATATGTAAGGTCAGACTGTGATAATGTCACGTGCTCTCTTCACTTTTCAACCTCCTTGTTTATTTGTTGAACATAATGCAAAAATAGGACACTTAGATTCTTATCAGTTTGTTAAGTACATTCTGCTAAATAAACACCTGATTACCTATGTTTTTTTGGGGGACTGAAGGCTTTTTGTTAAGTAATATGTTTCATCCCAATGCGTTCATTGGACATATTAACAAAAAAACAGCCACTTACAATCAGCCATACTCTCTCGGTAAGCAAGGGCTCTTTTATTTACTTCACTGCTATACTGCTTGGTTCTCATTTGCACCTCATCTGTGGATGCATGCCCTGTCTCCCAGCTTTCTGTAACTGATGGTTTCAGGCTATGTTGTTTACAGCTTTCTTGTTTCCACTGCTCTCCCTTGCAAATTGTTTCCATGTTCCTTCTCTTACTTTCCTTTTCCCTTACCCATTGCCCAAAAGTACTTTACAACTTTGTTGTTCTCTTCCCTCCCTTATCACAAATCCAGCTGTTTCCAGCTGAGAGCAGCGTAGTTGAGCAAAAATGTTCTGGTTCTCAATGAGATGTCATAGTATGATGCTAATTTTTCACATTTTACTTAATTTCTATGGAGCACATTTCCAGTGACAAAAGGTTGACTTAACATATGTGTACGAATACTCCTTTCTAGCTCCAGGAGCCAGAGAATTATTTTGAAAAGCATTAAACATCTATCTTTGTCTGGGATTTTATTACTATTGTATTTAACTCCTGAAGGAAAGATAAGCAGAAATTGACCTTCCATATTCACAGTGACAGGGTTTTATATTTCAAATGAGACTTACTTTTTTTCCCTGTAGATCTTTTCTACTATTTTTGTGATTTAGTCAGTCATTTTACCCCCTAAGCAGAAATGCCTGTGAGGCTGTTTCTCACAAAGGGATTTGGCTTTTTCTCTGAATTCACAGTGTAGCCCTGAACAGCAGTAGTTATTCGTTGGGGTTTTTCCCCGCCTCTACGTTCCAATCATTTTATTGTTAGTGAGTTTCAAAAATAAACATGTTTTATCCCCTTGAGCAACTCACAATATGCAGCTGAATTGAATAATATATGGTTTTCAACTTGTTATACATGTGCCAATTTAAATTTTGAGGAACACAACTGCTCAGGATTACGCAGGTTTAGATATCTATATATCTTTCAATAAAGTATAATCAGATTTCTTTTGGTCCTGAATCATTGCTAAAAAAAAAGAGGTGTGGTTACTAGTGAGCATGCTTGCTTCAAGAATACTGCATTTCTACATGCTCAGAATAATTTTATATTCATTTTGATTAGAGCAAACTGCTTACTCTCAAGAGGCTGACAAACACTAAAGATTTCCACTTTAATGGTTTACAATGACATCAAAGTGGCCTTATATCTTTGCAAAGATCTGTTTCCTTGGTAACACAAAGCAAACTGTTCATTTCAGAGGTGCCTATAGAGAGAAAATGAGATTTATTTTCATGTTAAATATCAAAACTTAATGTGGATAATGACATTGTATCAAATATATTACTGAGTTTAAAATATATTCAATCTTCAAATAAATGATACAAATGGTCACACTGGAATATCAATAATTTCTAATTATATTTAGATAATATTATTTGTTGGAAGTCAAAGTACAGTATGTTTTCATGCTTATGAAATGAATTTAACTTTAATGTAATTAAATAAATATGATTTTTCTTTAAGGGAAAACAACAAAAGCAGAATAATGACTGTTGAAAAAGCACACATATAAAAAAATATTTCAGGGAGAAGTATTCCCCAACAAGTAAATTTTAAAGAGTTTGCAAGTACTGTTTAGTTAACAATGAATGATTTCTCTGTCAGGAGTACCTTTCTCTGCTAAACACAAGCTTTATGCACACAGAATTGCAATGAAAAATAGCTCAAGTTTCATACAATCAATAAATGATTAAAGCTCCCCATCCTGCCTCAATTTATTTATTAGACTCTTTTGCTGTATCTTAACTAAGGACCTGAACGGGACATATATCGAA
>WEIT01029178.1:9340-32641 GCA_013389985.1 Dryoscopus gambensis
CCCCCCGTCAGTGGGCTCGCAGCCGTGCCCCCATCGGCTCCTCCCGCCGGGGATGCAGCTCTGGGCACGCACGAGCAGGATGCACTTTATCCGGGTGGCTCCTTGCGATTCCCTCCTTGGCTGAGGCCCCCAGCTCTGCGGTACTTCCCAAGAGCTTTCCCTGCCCGGGCAGCCGGTCCCCCCAGCTCCCGGAGCACTGGGTGCAGAGGAGCCGCTGGATCCAGCACTCCCTGCCCCAGGCCGTTCCTTATTCCCATCCCGTCCGCATTCCCGAACTGGCAGAAAACGCTGTTCCTCCTTTCCAGACTCGCTGAAAAGCAAGCAGCTCATTTTCAGCACAACTCGCAGAAAATATTAAATATGGGCACTAATGAGATCAGCCTGGCTCAGGGCAATATTAATATTAATTGGATTAGGTCGAATTTCAGAGGAAACCATGTTTAACTTAATGCCTGTAATAAATGAGGAGGAAGGGAGGGAAGTTTTCCTCCTCTATTAAAAAAAGCCAGAGCAGGACATAAATAACATTTAAGAGATGCCATCGCAGGCGGGGACTGCAGGGACCTGCACGGGGACCTCTGGAAGGTCCCTTCCACCCAAACCATGCCCTGATTGTGTGATAACCCTCCCCACACGTGGCCAGGAGGAAAGTGTCACCTTGTCCCAGCCACGTCCACAGTGGCACAGCCCTGGCACCTGAGATCCGGCAGGAATTGTGCTTGTTCGGTTATCAGCAGATTTTATTAACTCTTAGGCACTTGTGAAAGGGAGAACTTTTTAATTTCAGTGGGCGAAGCTGTCCTTTGGGTTTTGTAGGCCAGGTCAAGTCTGCGGTCTGAATATAGAGAGATTGAGTCCCCCAGACAAATGTGTAGGGCCATAACTAACGAGGCCATAATCACGTTCCATTTAATGCCATTATAATCTCATATTAGTGCAAACAGGATGTTCCTGCTCCCCCGTGCAGATTTGAGACAGAAGAATGATTTAACTCTGCTTTTCTGCATCTTTTCTTCATCGAAAACCTCCCGGGTAATAAATACAGATGTAATTGCAGCACCCTGGGCTGTGGAAGGTGGCTCTGCCCGTGGCAGGGGCGGCATGAGATGGGATTTAAGGTCCCTCCCAACCCAAACCATTCCATGATTCCATGGCTGAGGTCAAACCCAAGAGTTTGTTGTTTGCTTTGTCTGTAATTCCTTTAGTGCAGCCAGCACCGGGGCTTTCCCTCGGCTCCGTCCTTCCCTTTGGTCATCAATCTTTTTAAACTTGTGGATACGGATACGAACGGAGATGCTGAGGTCACCCCAGGGTTCCCAGAAATGCTGCTCTGGTAGTGCCAGAATATTCCTGTTTTATACGCAGAGATAAGGAGTGATTAATTAGCTGCTCATTAGGACAGTGGGGTACTGCCCTGGCTCAGTTAATTACCCCTGTCCCTGTAACCATCCCTGTCCTACAGGAGACAGTGAACCCAGTAATTTATTGCTGATTCCCTATGGATTTGAGGATCCATCCCTACAGCAGCAGCCATCATGTTTAATGGGCAATGCTCGGAGTCAAATCCTTGTTTTCCTGACGTTCCCTCGGGGTTCCGCTGCTGGATCCAGCTCGGAGCTGGAGCTGTGATGCCCAAACCTGCCCCACGTGATGCCCAAACCTGCCCCACGTGGTCCCCGCTCTGCTGAGGGTCCCCAAATCTCACGCGAGGGGCTGTAGGGTCTCAGTGCTGCTTGCAGCTGGAACCCCTCCGTGTGTGGGATCAGGCTGGGATCAGCTCTCCTGCCACCACCGCTGGACATTCCCGGGAGTGTCCCACACGGTGCCACTGCCCCTTCACCCCTGGGCTGCGACAGGGAGTTTCCATAACCCTTTTCCCAGGACTTCTGAGCTGAAAAGCCCAAATGTGATGAGATTTTGGATACCGTGGTCTGCTTTCGCCAGGCCTTGTTTGGAAACAGGAGAGATCTTGGAATGCTGTTCCCGATAACCAAAAGCCATGGGAATCCAGCTGTCCAGACAGCCCTCCACGCCTAATCCCCACGGAGCAGCCTGTTCATCCTGTACCTTTCCTTGCTGCTGTGCTGGAAATTCCTCTGCTTTCCAACACAAGCTCCTATTTTCAAAGAATTCTGAAGACCAGGAGAAGGATAAAAGAGATGGAATGAGGGGAGAGACATTCCTGCCGTGCCCAAAATAATTCCCGTGCTCCTCAGAGGGGCAGGGGCTCCTCCTGCTAGAGGCCATGTGCATATTCCTGCAGACATTTCTGTTTTCCACGGAGCAATAATGGATATTTATGGGCTGCCCACTTGTGCTCACGTCTTCCAGCTGAGATGACGCCGTTAATTTGGGACGGCGTGTGCCCCAAACCTGGGGGGAAGTGCTCAGGAATTCCGGGCTCCTGGGGCTGACGAGGCAAAGCCATTAATTAAATCCCACCTTGGATAGGCCTGGCTCAGTGGGAGTGATTAAAGGACGAGGTTTTGAGGTGTCGTCCTGCTCGGGACCTTCCAGATCCAGACCTAATCACGTAATTGCTTCATAACGCAATGATCCCTGCCAGCACCAGGGTCCTGCTGGAATACTGGGAATGATCCACGAGCCCTGTGCAGTGCTGAACCCCAGCCCCCCTGGGCACCCCAGCTGGGAGGCACCCGGAGCTGGGCTTGGGAAGGGGCTGGGAAAAGGTGCTGAGCAGCCTGGGGGATGCACGGCTGGTGTGTGGCTCAGGCTGTTTTACCACAGCATCACAGAATGTCCTCATGGAAGGGACCCACAGGGACCATGGATCCAACTCCTGCCCTGCACGGACACCCCCAAATCCCCCCCTGTGCCTGGGAGTGTTTTATGTTGTGTTTTTCCCTGGTTTCCATCCCCCACGGCACCTCCCCTCCACAGGAAAGAATTTCCTCTACCCTGAATTCCTGCTGTTCCACTGCTCCAAGGAGCTGTTATTCATCAAATTCCCTGCTAAAAGAGCTGCTTCACGTCTCTAATTTATATCATTTCCATTCCCCTGAGAAACGCTCCTCAAAGCTCATCCCATTCCCATGCCATGGGCAGGGACCCCTCCCACTGTCCCAGGCTGCTCCCAGCCCTGTCCAGCCTGGCCTTGGGCACTGCCAGGGATCCAGGGGCAGCCACAGCTGCTCTGGGCACCCTGTGCCAGGGCCTGCCCACCCTCCCAGGGAACAATTCCTGCCCAATCTCCCATCCAGCCCTGCCCTCTGGCAGTGGAAGCCATTCCCTGTGTCCTGTCCCTCCAGGCCTTGTCCCCAGTCCCTCTGCAGCTCTCCTGGAGCCCCTTCAGGCCCTGCAAGGGGCTCTGAGCTCTCCCTGGAGCCTTCTCCTCTCCAGGTGAGCACCCCCAGCTCCCCCAGCCTGGCTCCAGAGCCTCCTCTGGACTGGCTTTGGGTTTTATTAAAATTAAAACCTGTCCATAAAGCACTCACAGCAATGGACCTTCCACTGCAGGGTGTTTATTTTATCAATATCGAACAAATATTGGCACCTCCTCGGCTGCAGTTGTTCAGTAATGGAATGGGCCACGATGGGTGCAGCTCAGGAGCCTCATTATGGGTGATCCTCATTAAGGGTGATCCTCATCACAGGTGATCCTCGTTTCTGTTAATGCGGAGCTCAGGGTGAGGGCTTTTGGGGGTGGGCTCTGACCCCCAGCACTGGGGTGGTGCCCCGAGGGCATCGGGGCTCAGGACCCCCCTGGGAGCACCGGTGGCCCCTGTGTGCCCTGGCAGGGCTGTCCCTGCCCCTCGGTGCCCCCTCCAGTGCCGGGAACCTCTGGGATCTGTGCCTTGGATCCCTCTCCCGGCTCCCTCCCTGCCAGACCGCAGCCCGAGCCCTGTGATTTGTCTCCTCTGGTTTTAAATTGCTCTTTGAGCCAAACCCTCCAGACTCGCTCGTTAACGGGGCGATTTAATAACCTGCACTCGCAGCCTGCGGCTCGTGGGCAGCGATGTTTTTCCGGGCCTCAGAGGAGCCGTGGCCGCTCTGGGAGTGGGGCTGGACTGGCCGCAAACCCTCCTGCTGCCAGACCATCCTTCACACTTCCAAGGAAATGCAAGCAGACACAGTAAATCAGAGCACCAATGTGTTTTGGGGGCTGGTTTGCAGTAAATCCCTGGGTTTGGGGTCCCTCTGTGCTCCCGACATCCCAGGTGAGCTCACCCTTGGCCGGCACGGAGCCGTCCATCCTCCTGAGTGCTCAAACCTGGCAGGGATCGGATGTGCCTGGGAATAATTTCGCACAGGCGGCAGCACCAACACGCCTCATTTGTAACAGAATGGGTTTGTGGCTGCTCATGGGGGAAAATCAAATTGGGGCTTTCCAGAAGATGTCCAGTTTGGAGAGTCAGCAGGAATTCACCCACTGCTGGTGGTCTGGGGGCACCCAGGGGAACAGAATTGATGCTAGAAACAGATGAGTGCATATAAAATATATATACATATAACAAAAACATGGATTTGATAAAAAGGAAATAAACCATCCATTGTTATTTACCAGTGAGAGAAGAAATCAGCCTGGAACATATTCCCATCGTCTTCATCTCGAATCACAGCACCTCTGACACACAACCACACCCAGAAAATGCATCCTGGGGAAGGGGGAGCACAAACATCGGGAGCAGCCGGAGCTGAGCTGAGGATTCCTGGTGCCTTCGAGGGGGTGAAACAGAGATAATTCAGCTTAAGGAGGGATGAGGGGGGGTGCGGGTGGGACGTGGCACAGCCGGAGCCCGTGCCGGCTCTGGAACCAGGTGGGACAGGAATAACTGAGCGTGGGCTCGGTGAAACGCTCTTTGAATGAGCTCAGGGAGCTCTGGTCCTGTGTGCCGACTTCCCTGGCATCCAGCGGGACGGTTTTCCCTGGCTCCCTGCGGCCTGGGAAGGAGCCAGGTCCCCATCCCAAACTGGAGAACGTTTCCTGCTGCGGGAATGGGGCTGTGGATGGGGGTGGGGGCTGCTGGCAGAGGCTGAGCCCCGGAAGGGGCCGGAGCCCTGGGGCACCCCGGCTTTCAACAGCCAGCCCCAAAGTCTCTGTCTGGCATGGCCCTGGGGCTGAGGGGCAGAGGGACAGCACCGAACCCGCGGCGCTTGGCAGGGGAATCCTGCGACCATCCCCCAGAGCAGGGGGCAGGAGTGGCAGTGTGGGCACTGCCCGAGGGCCTGCACGGGGCTGCAGCCGGCCCCAGCCTCCCCCCACCGCAGGGAATGTTTTATCCCCGGATCAGCTGCCAGGATTTCTGACATTTCCCAGGGCCAGGGCTCAGCCTGGGAGCTCCAGGCTGGACAGGAGGAAAGCCCTGCTCCTTGGGCACTGGTGCAGTGCCCGTCCCGGGAGAGCAGGCTGGAAAAGGACCCGGGCATCCCGCAGCTCCCTGCTCTGAGGGGTGCTGGGGCTGGAGGCCTCCCGAGGTCCTTTCCAACGTGAAACAGCCTCAACACCCAGGAATTTAATTCTCCCTGAGGGAATAAAAAGCTTTCAAATCAATCCTCCATTCTTGTTCCCAAAGGCATCTCCTGCAGGATTTATGCTCCTCAGGATCTGGGCTCAGACTGGAGATGGAACAGCTGATTCATTTAAAAAAATATATTAAAAAAAGAAAGTCCTTTACGTGTGTCCTCTAATAAAAGTCAGAGTTGTTTTGAAAGTTTCCCTCTGTGAAATACAACCACGGAGAGAGGTGACACATGTTAACAAATCTCTGTCCTTTTCATCTGGAAAACTCGTGTGCATGGATGTTCCTTCTCCAGATCCAGGAGGTGCTTTTTCCTTGCTGGCCCATTGTAAAGGGAATTAATCAATCTCCGTGGCTGTCCCGGGTTTGGGAGCTGGAGAGGGATGGGGGTGAGCTCACCCTTGGCTGGGGACCCTGTGGGGATGCTGGGGGTGTCCTTGGCCAGGGCCTGTCCCAGTGCTCCAGGCTCTCCGAGGAATCCTGGACAGCAGCTCCGCAGGGCCCTGCCGTGTGCAAAAACCCTGTGTCCATCACCGTGGGGCAAGTTCAGCCTTTTCCTGGCCGATGGTGACTCCCCGGGGCTGGCCCAGTTCCCATCCCTGCTGTGCCTCGGGGAAAGCCTCTGGAGCCGGGCCCAGGACCTGGTTCTGGAGCTCAGTGACCCTCCCAGCCAAAGTTTCTAACTGGTCCAGGCCTCCACGCTCAGCAAAACACATCCCCCTTCACTCCAAGGTGGGACTCAGTGATCTTGGAGGTCTTTTCCAACCTTTTCCAACCTTATTCCTCAATCCTATGGCACTGCAAAGCCTTTTGTTCAGAGCAGCTTTGCGGGAGAACGTTGCATTTTCTTTCAACTCATTCAGCTTTAACCTCTTGGGTCTCATGTGCTGAACCCCCAGGAAGGAGCTGGGAATGGAAAATCTGCTGGAAAATCTGTGCCTTGCAGGGGAAAATTGGCACACAGACTCCATAAGAGGAACTGCTAAATAAACTGAATAATACAAATAAACTGAGAGGAGCCAGGAGGGCCTGTGTGCCCCTGCTACTGTCCCCTGCCCCCGGGGACCTCCCGCTCCTCTCTGTCCCCTTCCTGCTGCAGCCAGGCCTTGGATTTGGAGGCAGAGAGGCTCAGGGCAGGTGGGCACCAGGCTGTGCCAGGAACTGGGCTGATTTCCCGTCCTGACTCCTCGGGGCTGGCTCGGGCTGGTGCTGCCCAGCTCCGTCCCTCCCGGGTGGGGACAGCCAGGCCTGGGCACCTGGGCTCTGCCGGTGTCCCACTGGTGCCACTGGGACCTGCAGGGTCCCACAGACACAATTCCTGCTCCTCCCAGGGCTGTCCCAGCCGGGAGCAGCAGGAGCAGGACAGCCCCCTCACAGGGGCACAGGGACACGGCCCTGGCACCCCTGGCACCCCGGGGCTTTCCCTGGGCTGGCTCCTGGCTCCTGAGCTCCCAACGCGCCAGGGAGAGCCCCCAGCTCTGGGATCTGACACCCAACGCACCAGGGAGAGCCCCCAGCTCCGGGATCTGACACCCCCAAAACATCCCCGCCAGCGCAGGAGTCTCCCCTGCTCTGTGACACCGAGGCCACACCGTGCTCAGGGTGCTGGGGCTCCTGGGACTGTCACGTTTTGTGTGCCTCAGCAGGATATTCTAAACCAAACCTGGCTCCCTACGGGGGGAAAAAACTTGTATTTTCTTTTTTTTTTAATCTATTTTAAACAAATTCCTCCGCTGCTTCCCATCCCCAGTGCTGCACACAGATCCTGCTGAACCGAAGGCTCTGTTGTTGATTTACAGGCACAAAAACAATCTCCTGGTGCCGAAACCCACGCTGAACCTCCCCAGAACCCGGCTCTGGAGGAGCTTTGGAACTGCTCCCGTGCCAGCAGGCTCCTCCCGTCGCCTGCTCCATCCTGCAGCGTGCTAAATTAGCAGCAGCAGCCTCCCAGGCTGGACAGAAGGTGATGTTTGGTGCCGTGGCAACGGCTGGTGCGAAGGATCAATAAATAAACAAATGGAAATAAACGCATGGAAACAAAGGCCCGCTCCCGCTGTGCCCAGGTTAAAGTGCTGCTGTGCAGAGGGGGAAATAAACCGCAGAAATCCCCGCCGCAGCTGCAGCAGGGAGCTGGAACCGGCTCCATCGGTTCCTTTTCCACACCTGCGGGAGCTGCGAGGGTGGAGCTCGGGCTGGCACCCCCTCAGCGGCTGCTTTTGGGGGCTTCAACATCAAACTCTGAGTGCACAGCCAGGAGCAGGAGCAGGAGCAGGAGCAGGAGCAGGAGCACTCCCCAAGCACCACAAGGGCTGCCTGACCCCGCTGTTCCAGGAGCTTTCACTTCAGAGGGAAGGAAGTGGTTTGAGGGTCGGTTTTATTCAAAGAACTGTGGCTATTTTGAACGAGGGAAGTTGTGCTGTTCAGGAGCACTCTGAGTCAGGGCTTTTTTCAAGAAAAAGAGTAGTTTAAAGTGTAAGTGCTGCTTTTTGTTAATGACAGACCAGCCACGTGCATCTCTGCTGGGAAAGCAAAAATAACTTCCACCCTGATTTGACCTCTTTTGGGGTGTGGATTAGAGGAGCCCCAAAGGTCCCTTCCAACCCAAGCTGTTCTGTGATTCTCCAGCCCTGTAGAAGGTCGAAAGCCTGACAGATGGAACACTGCTTGTTTTTTTTTCATTTGAGGATGCTGCTGTTCATGCTTTGGTTTAACAATGCAGCCTGGAAGAAAACAGCACAGCTGGAGCCTAGGGGAATCACAGAATATCTCGAGCTGGAAAGGATCCACAGGGATCATAAAGCCCAGTCTTCAATATTCACTGGGAAGTGTGGAAATGTGCAGATGTGGTTACAAATAAAATCCAAATTAGAACAGGAACGGGTCACTGGACGTGGCACTCAGTGCTCTGCGCTGGTGACAAGGTGGGGATTGGTCAGAGATTGGATTTGATGGTCTTGGAGAGCTTTTCCAACCTTATTATTCTGTGAATTAGCAGGTCCCTCCTTTCTTGTGGCTTGTTCTAAAAACAACGAAGATTTCTCTCCTGCATCCCCACAGGAGGCCGTGCTGTCCTTTGGGAAGAGAAGCTGCCCCTTCAGAGCAGAATTCCTGCCGGGAGGGCACAAAGCCACCCACGGGGCACCGGAGGCGAGGCGCATTTCCTCTTCCTCTTCTTGCCCACAAAGCAGGAAGAGCAGTGGGTTTGGGTTCTGGGAAATGCCCACCCAGCAGCTCTAACCCCGAGACAGGAGTGGGCTCAGCCAGCCCTGCTGCTGCTGCCGGGCCACCGAGGGCCCAGGGCGCCTATGGGGGCTGAGGGTGTCTGTGGGGGCCGAGGGTGCCTGTGGGGGCTGAGGGTGCCTGTGGGGGCTGAGGGTGTCTGTGGGGGCTGAGGGTGTCTGTGGGATCTGAGGGTGCCTGTGGGATCTATCTGAGGGTGTCTGTGGGGGCTGAGGGTGCCTGTGGGATCTGAGGGTGTCTGTGGGGGCCGAGGGTGCCTGTGGGATCTGAGGGTGCCTGTGGGGGCCGAGGGTGCCTGTGGGGTCAGTCTCCACACAGGACTGACCCCGAGGAGCAGATGAGCAGCTCACGCTCCCCTCGTGCCCAGAGGGACACTCAACCCCCGGGTTCCAGTGGCTCAGCCCGCAGGAGAGGTGCAAGGCAGCCGAGGAATGAGGGTTTGAGGAGGCCGGAGAGCAGCTCCAGGGAAATCCGGGTGCTGGGGGATTGTTCCCAGCCAGGGTCATTGCTCAGGGTCTGCTCCACTGCTCTGATGAATGCAGGGCTTCATTAAGGCCATCAAAGCTCCTGCAGAGGCTGTTTGGTTCTGCCCCCACAGGAAATGAATTGATGTGTTTGGTAAAATACACTGCAGTTAATATTTAATGCCATGGTTGAAAGGGAAAATGGAAACAAAAATAAATTACCTTTCTTGGGTGCTTACAACAGTTTAATTTCACTCTGCAAACACTTAGAATAAAAGAAACACCTTTCAGACTCCAGCCTTTGAAATTATTAATGTCTCTACGGGGGTAAATGTGCTGTTTGTGCTCTCCCAGGCTGCAGAAATCAGACAATGGAATAATCCAGCGGAGCAGGGGCTGAATTTCCCTGAAGTGCCCTTCCTGCTGGGAAATGGGCAACATTCCGACCCCTCTCCCCTCCGTGGGCCACCTGCCCTGTCTCCCAGAGCCTGTGGGGTCGGGAGGAGCAGGACAGGGTCCCATGGGCACATCCCAGTGCCCGTCCCAGCACAGGTGGGTGACTGGGGCATCACTCCAGGCTGGAGCTCCGAGCGCTGCCGGGAGAGGCTCCAGCCCTCGGGAGCAGCAGATTTCTCCAAATGCTCCAGTCCAGCAATCCCTGGAGAAAAATCTTCGAGAAAGACCCAGAAAACAACGGACAGGCATAAAAGGTCATCGATCGGGTCATGCCCCACAAAATCTGGGGGACGCTCAGATCCAGCACGGGAACGAAACCCAATTGGAAGCCAAACCCAACATGGGAACCAACCCAACTGGAAACCAAACCCAACATGGAAACCAAACCCAACATGGAAACCAACCCAACTGGAAACCAACCCAACTGGAAACCAACCCAGCATAGGAACCAACCCAACTGGAAACCAAACCCAACTGGAAACCAAACCCCACAGAGTGCATGGGAAGAGGTGCTGGAGGGGGCACCTGCATTCTGCATGGGCAGGTGCTGAAGGGAAAGGCTGGGGTGGCATTTGCCATGATTCNACTGGAGAGCACACCTGCATTCCACATGGGCAGGTGCTGAAGGGAAAGGCTGGGGTGGCATTTGCCATGATTCACCGTGACATCACCGTGACATCACCGTGATTCACCCTCTGCCATGGAATGTCTGGGTCACCCCTCGGCTTCCCTGGAAAACGCCCCTCCAGAGCTCAGCATTTCTTCTTCTCCGAAGAACTGATGGGTGTAAAACGAAACTTGGAACTGGAGGTAGGGTTGGAAGTTGGACAACACTGTGAAAGAAGTAGATTTTCTGCTTCTTATATTTTATTTTTATTTTCTAAGGTTTTTTTCCTCCTTTTTCAGGCTGTGCTCATCCTTCCTCTCCCCAGCTGAGCTCCGCAGCCTCCTGAGGTCCTGACACGAGGAGCCAGCCCTGATTTGGTGCCTCTGAGCCTCAGCCAGGTCCGGCTCTTCCCAGGTACTCGAGCTGCCCTGACATTGAGCCTCTGGAGCTGTTTTGTGTCCTGGGTGGCTTTGGGTCTGTGGGATGTTGTGGAAGGGATGGAATTCTGCTGCTGTGCCCAGGGAATGGCTGCAGCTCCCAGCAGTGGAGCGGGGAACGAGCTCACACAGCTCTCAGCAGACATGTGAGACTGAGGGGAGAAAGGAAAAACCAGGTGAGATTGGGACAAAAACGTCCTTTTTCACTGGTTTTTTCAATGTGGTCACAGAATATGGAAGAGAAGGGCTTTTTGTGGGTGAATCCGGCTGGGAACCACTGGGCTGCTCTTCCTCGGAGATCCTCACCGGGAACTTAAGGAAATTAAATGTACTTGGGTATTAAGTAACATTAGAAAACTTAATTAAAAAACCCCATAAATAGTGAGCAAAGTACAAATAAAAGCTCTGCTGCCTCGGGCTCAGCCCTCGTGGGCTGGGTTCCCCTCTGCCTTCGGAGGGGGAGGATTTGCAGCGGGGATGTTTTGGAGGAGACAAAAAAGCTTCCCAAAAAAGGAATAAATTGTGGCTCATGTGCTTAATTTACAGTGCTCCCTGATCCTGCTGGGAAATGCAAGGTGCAGCCCTGAGGCTCGGCTGTCCCCCGTGTCCCTGCCAGGAGGAGCTTCCAGGACAACCAGCGCGTTGGGAACGGCACTGGAGTTCACGGC
Source organism: Dryoscopus gambensis (assembly GCA_013389985.1). Lineage (NCBI taxonomy): Eukaryota > Metazoa > Chordata > Aves > Passeriformes > Malaconotidae > Dryoscopus > Dryoscopus gambensis. The sequence continues at coordinate 20,693 of WEIT01029178.1, forward strand.
AGAAAATGGGAATTGCTGCTGGAGTCGTGCCTTAAAATGTGCCAGGGACAGGCAGGGATTGTATCCAACCACCCACCCAGCCGGTTCCCAGCGCTGTTTCTGGGGTGTCAGGGTCCCCAGAGCTCCGTGGGGTTGCGGCCGGGTGAGGCTCTGAGTGGCCCAGTTTTGCCCCCACCACTGCCCTGTGCATGGACCTGCCCCAGTCCCGGTGATCCCAGAGATCCTGGTGATCCCCAGTCCTCAAAATCCATCACAAACCTCAGCTGGAGAGCCACCAGGGCCCTCCAGGCAGCCAGAGCCCACCCGCAGGCCTCCATCCATGGGGGTGTGTGGAAACCCTGGGAAGGAGCAGTGAAACCAAAACGTGGAAGATCATGGAGTCCCGGAATCCCAGACAGGTTTGAGTTGGGAGGGACCTTAAAGCCCACCCAGTGCCACCCCTGCCATGGGCAGGGACACCTGCCTGTCCCAGGCTGCTCCAGGCCCCAGTGTCCAGCCTGGCCTTGGGCACTGCCAGGGATCCAGGGGCAGCCACAGCCGCTCTCCCGGGTCTGTGTGTGGGCCAGGGGCTCTCCGGGGGCCGCGGCTGAGGGACGGGGTGTGCACAGAGGGAGCCAAGCCCAGTCTTTCCCCATTCCTGCTGCTCCCTGTGTTCCCAGAGCTGCTGGGCCGGGTCTGGATGGCCTGAGGAGGGCTCCGGTCCCTGGGCTCGCCCGGCCTCCTGCCGCGGGAGGCCCTGGCAGCAGCGCCGCTCCTGACGCGGGGTCACGGCCGCCGTCCCTCCGCGCCGCTGCCCTGGCACAGGGGGGCTCCCCGCCGGCATTCCTGCCTCTGCACTTCGTTCTGCGGAGCTCCCCGCCGGTATTCCTGCCTCTCCGCTTCGTTCTGCGGAGCTCCCCGCCGGCATTCCTGCCTCTGCACTTCGTTCTACTGCTCCCAGAGCGCTGCCGGCCCTCTCCGCCCTGCATCCAGCAGGAGGGATGCTGCCCCTGGCCGCACGGACACTCCGTCCTTGCGGGCTGGACACTGGATGGGCAGCGTTTGGAAATACCTTTGGAAATGCCTCTGGAAATGCCTCTGGAAGCCCGGCCGGGGCTCTGCTCCTGCCCAGCCCTGTGTGTTCTGCAGGATTCCAGCGGGACAGAGCCGGGGCTGGCCCTGGACACACTTCACTGGGAGCCCTGGAAGAGCTGAGCTCTGCCCTCGGCCAGGAACAGGCCGGGCTGGTCCCTCTGAAACGCAAAATCCATTGCGGGAAGGGAAAAGTTCCTCAAATGCTTCGAGCACGATGCTGACTCCCACAGCCGGAGGGGGAAATAGGAGATGGAACCCGGGGGGAAATTACTGGGACCTTCAGGGGTGTGGAATCCCGGGATCCCAGGCGGGACTGGCTGGCAGGGACCCGAGAGCCCATCTCGTTCGGCGTCTCAGGACAGCGCGCGGAGCCCGGGCGGTGCAGGAGCCCCGGGCTGTGCCCTCCCTGTGACACTGTGAGCCACGTCCCTCGCCCTTGCACAACCCGGCCCTGCCGGAGCCTGCCAGGATCTTGGGAAACCTCTCCAGGATTTCAGCACAGCTGCCTCTGCCAGAGTAACACTGTGTCCCGAGGCGAGAGGATTAGCCACGAGCAGCTGAAACACAAAACAAGCAGCAGTGCAAGCTCCGCGGGGTCACTCCTGCAGCTGTGCTTTGCCCAGCGGTGCTGGGGTGCCCCAGTCCCCGGGCAGGTGTCACCCTCGGCAGGAAAAACCCCGCCGGGATCCGCAGGGAACAGCAGCACACACGGAGCTCGCCCCAAAGCAGGGAATTGGGGCCCTTGAGGGACATCCCGGGAGGCTCCAGGGCGGATCTGATGGGGCTTTGGCTCCAGCCCTGTGGTGTTGGACACAAAAAGGGAGGAAAACCAGTGGGAAGGCCACACGTGGCACTGCAGCACTGGTGTCCCCAGCGGGCTGGCATTGGGAGCACGTGGCCACAACCAGCTCCAGCCTTGGCGAGGATAAACCCGAGGGCTTTGGGAATAAAACTGGGCTGTGCTGCAGCGGGGCAGTGGCAGTGACAGCCCCGAGGGCCGGCCTGGGTGCGGCTGTGGCGACACCTCACTGCTGGCCGTGGCACACCGGCCCCTGGAACACCAGCCCTTGGCATGCCAGCCCCTGGAGCACCAGCCCTTGGAATGCCAGCCCTGGATCACCAGCCCTTGGCACGCCAGCCCCTGGAGCACCAGCCCTTGGTGTGCCATCCCTTGCACTCTCACCACCCTTTCCCAACGGCGGCAGCTCCCACTGTGGGAAAGGTCATGCCTGGTGTGAATCCAGGGTGCGTCTCCAGAGACGCAGTGCTGGGAAGCGGAGTGGGAATGTGCCTGGGGAGCTGGAGCGGCTTCACCCCGCGTCTGCTGCCACCGTGAAATGCCAGGGTCACGCTTGCACAAACCCCTCTGATGTGGGGTGACAGCCTTCATTTTTGGGGTGTTGCTGGCCCCGGTTATTTTGGGAAGGAAAAGGCCACCAGGATGCCAGGCATTGCTAAATGCTTGTTTTGTCAGGAGAGAGCAGCTGGTTTTCCAGAGGCTCTGTAGCCCCTGCTGTGTTTTCCCTTCAAACCCAACACACCTCTCTGAGTTTCCAGCAGTAAGGAACAGCTCTGGCTGTGACAGTCACATCCACAGGCAGGAAAGAAGTCTGGATGCAGGCAGGGAACTCTCCACGATGTGCAATGCCTGCCTGGACATCCCTTGGACTCTCTGTGGGGGTCCCAGGGTGAGAGTTTAGGGATGGGAAAAGGGCATTGTAAATGCAGTGGAAGGCAGGTGACAAGGTGATGTTAAGACATTTATTTTAATATGCTAATTAAAAGTACTTGTGTAAAAATGAGGGGAATTTGGTCTCTAGGTGTTTATAAATAGGACTGGAGAAGGTCATGGAATCACAGCACAGGATCAGCCAGCAGCACTGAGTGATTTAATTCCAGATTTACACTCCAAGGCGGCCTAAGCCAAGGACAACTGATGTCCCGGTGGGACGGGGACCTTTGGATCTAGCGGGAAACTGGAATTAAAATGCTCTCCTGGCCAGGAGCACCTGGTTGGGGTGAGCCTGGTGGCTGCAGGGCCCAGCACAGAGCAGAGGGGACACGTGGGGACACCAACCCTTCCCGAGGGACACCTTCTGCCTGGCACTGGGCAGCACCACTGGGAAACTCCTGTCAGTCATTAACTGCATCTCCCAGGGCACTGCAGACGTTGCTGAGCTCACCTGCACCCGCTCTGAGCTGTGCCAGTGCCCAGCAGGCGCTGGGGACGCGTGGGACGCTCCAGGCAGGGAAGTGTGACGTGGGGGCAGTGACACTGAGGGTGCAGTGATGCCATGGGTGCAGTGACATGGATGCAATNTGTGGGTGCCGTGACGCTGTGGGTGCCGTGACACTGTGGGTGCAGTGACATGGATGCAGTGACACCGTGGGTGCAGTGACACGGTGGGTGCAGTGATGCTGTGGGTGCAGTGACGCTGTGGGTGCAGTGACGCCGTGGGTGCCGTGACATGGATGCAGTGACGCCGTGGGTGCAATGACATGGATGCAGTGACGCTGTGGGTGCAGTGGCATAGATGCAGTGACGCCGTGGGTGCAGCGACACCGCGGGTCCTGGGGATGCCTCTGTACCCTGGACACGGAGTGCGACATGCCATGGTCACACTGCTGGGGGTGATGTCCCCACCAGAGGGGTGGGACAGAGCCACCTCCAGCAGGAGCCCTGCAAAGGGGGCACCTGGGTGTTCCTGGAGGGAACCTGTCCCTCCCCTCCTCGGGCTGGGCAGCCCTGGCAGCTGCCACTGCCACCACCACGTCCTGCTGCGGGCACCGAGCGTGTCCTCGCCTGTCACCAGCGGCAGGGGACACAAGGACAGGGAGTTCTTGTCCTTCACAGTGTAAATGTCCCTGGAGGTGGAGCTGGGCAGCAGGGGCTGGTTCTGGCCTGAGCCGCTGAGCGCTGCTGGGTTTCACTCAGCCAAAGGAGATGTCCCACAAAGAGCCGGCCTTGCCCTGCCCTTGGGACAGCTCTGTGCCATAAAAGATTTAATGTTTCAAAGGTCCACGGAATCACAGAGTTAATCAGGTTGGAAAAGACTGCCAGGACCACTGAGCCCAAGCTTTGGCCGATCCTCAGATTGTCCCCAGACCGTTCCTTTGGGTCTGAATGTTTAAAGTTGTGGCATTTACAGGTTTCAGATCCCTCTCAGTCCCAGGAACAGAGGCCCTGGAGCCGGTGCTGGGAAGGGGTGGAGGAAGGCTGGGATCCAGGCGGGTTTGGAGCATCCCCAGCCCGGGGTGATGCCCTCTGTGCCAGGGCACTCCCAGCCCAAAGCCCTGGCTCCAGCGAACCCTCTCTGGGCTGGGGTGCTGCACAGGACTGAGCCCCGGATCCTGCTCTGCTGGGCAGCTCCCCTGGGGTGGGGCTGGGCACAGCTCTCCGGTGGCACTGCCAGGCTCTGACCTCCCCCTGAGGTCAGGACAGGACAAAGCCGTGCCCAAATGTGGGCAGAGGGTTTCCAGCCCTGTTCCTGTCTCTGTTCCTTGAGGCCTGTTTGCGTTCAGAGCCAGGGAAGTACAAACACATCAGGCAAAATCTGCCTGACTCCAACCTGTCACATAAACCACGAGCTGCTGGGAAGGACATCCTCGCGCTGGAAAGCCACTCCGGGTTGGGATGAACACTTCCTTTCATGTGCCAGCCCGAGAGCCGTTTCAAACGCCGCATTCACTTGTCCTGATGGATGCATGGAAGAACTGTGGCTCCTCGGAGCAAACAGCCTGTGAGGGGAGGGGGGGCAAGGTCTGTCCAACCACTGTGTTTACAGAAAGTCAAAATAACTGGGGCTTCTATCCCTGGCCACGATGGATTCTTCAAACAAAGCTGCCCCAAACATAAATACATTGTCTTGTACAAAATGCATTCGGGCATATTTGACATATTTCATATTCAGAGCAGCTCTTTCATGTTGTGCCGTGGAGTGCAGGGGGGGCTCAGCTCCTGCACCCCCGTCAGGGCTGGGGCTGCTCTGTCTTGCTGACAAGCCTGGCTGGGCTCAGGATTAATTCTCCTTTGGACTTCATCCCTGAAAAAGCCGGAATGCTCCGAGGGAAGGCAGAGCCGGAGGGAGCCGGCCAGGGCCTGCCCCGGGCTGGGGCAGCCAGGCAGGGCTGGAGCCGGGGGAGCTGCAGCGGCCAGCCCGGAGCGCTGCTGAGGGCTGCGCAGGGCGCTCCTGCTGCTCCCTGCTTCCACAGGGAGTGCTGGGGAGAGGCAGGAGCTCAGCAGGCAGCATGCTGGAGTGGGGGGCAGAGCCCCTGGAGCCTTCCCAGTGCTCGGGCTCGTTCCCTTCACCGTGCTGCGATAACCCCGAGGTCCCTCCCCAAAGCCCCAGCAGCAGCCGGATGGAAAACTCCTCCTGTGCCTCCCAGGAATTACGGACGCGTGCAGGCAAAGGCAGGGTGGGGTGCTGGCTAAGGACAGCCAGCGTGTGCAGGGAGCACAGCCCCAGCGTGACACCCAGGGCTCCCTGGGGATGGCAGCGGGGCTGGAAGGGCAGAACTGCCCACGGGGAGCACAGAGAGTCCTTGGGATGCGGGGCTGGGATGGAGCCGCGGCAGCGGGAGCAGCACGGGCGCTCCCCAGCACAGCCCAGGTGCTGCCCACGCTTCCTTCTGCCCGGGGCCAGCCCGGGCCGGGAAGCAGCAGCGGCAGCAGCAGCAGAGTTAATCTGTAAGCCACGTTCTGGGGGAAAAGCTGCCCGCTAATGCTGCCCCGCAGGGACCTCCGGAGCAGGAGCTGCAGGAGCTGCTGGGTGGCTCCGGCCCCACAAAGCCCGGGGGAGCTGCAGGGCTCGGCCTGTCCGGTCCTACAGCCCTTGCCAGCCGGCCTGGGAAATGTGCCGGACCCCAGCAGCCAGGGAAGTGACTGGAGCGGGGTGAAAACTGCATGAAGGAGCTGGAGCGGGGTGTGAGCCTGGAAAACACGCTTCTGTAACACAGGGATGGGTGGGATGTTGGGAAGGAATTGTTCCCTGGGAGGGTGGGCAGGCCCTGGCACAGGGTGCCCAGAGCAGCTGTGGCTGCCCCTGGGTCCCTGGCAGTGCCCAAGGCCAGGCTGGACACTGGGGCTGGGAGCAGCCTGGGGCAGTGGGAGGTGTCCCTGCCGTGGCAGGGGTGGGAGTGTGATGGGCTTTAAGCTCCCTCCCAGCCCAAACCAGTCTGGGATTCTGTGGGATCCCGCCAGGGCTCCTGTAACCCTGGGCAGAGACTGGTGCATCTTGAAGGAGCTCTTTGTCCTGGCAGCACAGTTTTGGGGAGCTTTCTGCTGTCTCTGGGCAACCAAACCTATCAGCTCTGGCTCTTCCTGCTGCTGCTGCAGATCAGAGAGATTTGCCTTTTGAGGTCCCAGCTCCGTTTCACAGCTCTCCTGCGTTCTGCTCGTTTTAAAACCCGGCTGCTGGGTTGCCTTCTGTTTGTTTTTCTTTTAAACTGAGATCAAACTGATAACGGTAAACTCAAACCCAGCTGTTCAGTGCGGGCTGGGGCTGGCTCCGAGGTGTTTCTGCCATCGCCTGGGAAGTTTAATTTGGGATTTCGTGGAGTCCCCACCCCTGGAGGTGTCCAAGGAAGGGCTGGACGTGGCACTCAGGGCTCTGGGTGGGGATTGGGCACAGCCTGGACTCGGTGGTCTGGGAGGGCTTTTCCAGCCTCAGGGATTCCGGGATTGGCCTGCCTGGAACTCCTGTGTCAGTTCAGACCCAGCGGCCACCAGGGATTTCCCAGTTCTGCCGGGCTCGGCTGGGGTTGCCCATCCCAGCGCTGCTTCCAGCACCAGGGGAGTCACTGCTCCCCTGTGCGAACCTGCCTGAGGAGCTCAAAACGTTCCTGGTAAAACTCCAAAATGCAAAAAACCAGGAAAATAATAGGAATAACGTGGGATAAAAATAATAATGGGATAAAAACGTGGGAACTGCCCTGGTGGGCCGGGCTGCAGACAGTTCAGCTGTGCTGGGACACTGCAGAGCCTGAGCTGCTCTGGGATTGGGGTGCAGGGTTGTGCTCCCCAGGGGATACCCGAGCTGCTCTGGGATTGGGGTGCAGGGGCTGTGCTCCCCAGGGGATACCCGAGCTGGTTTGGGGTTGGGGTGCAGGGTTGTGCTCCCCAGGGGATACCTGAGCTGCTCTGGGATTGGGGTGCAGGGGCTGTGCTCCCCAGGGGATACCTGAGCTGGTTTGGGGTTGGGGTGCAGGGTTGTGCTCCCCAGGGGATACCTGAGCTGAAGCCCCAGCAGAGCAGCTCCCACGGGCACTGCCCGGGTCACCGGGCAGATAAAATCTGCTCCGGCCCCACCCCGGCAGCAGGAGCAGCTCCTGCAGAAGCCCAGCAAGCAGCAGGGTTACTCGGATCTTTTATTCCCGCTGGTACAACACACACGGCTTTGGGACACGCACCAGCGGTTTTCAGGCACATCTCCAGGTGGATTTTCCGTGCCCTACAGGTCCCAAAGCGCCTTGGGCAGAGGGACAACACATAGAGACCAGGCTGAAAGGCACCGTTAAAGCAACACGACTCGAGCACCCCTTCCCATCCCTGGAAACGGGAATGAAAGCTTCCAGGCACGCTTGAGCTCCGCGGAGCAGGTTTAGGCAGTGCATCCCGTCACGGAGCCGTGGCTGGGGAGCAGAGCTCCTGCAGGCACTCAGAAAGCTCCCGTTCCTTCCCATCCTGATAAAGGAGCTTCCCCATTTTACCACAGCGCAGAGGGACAGAACTGCCCATCCCAAACCCTGGGAATATTCCCTACAGAAGGCATCATTTTGAGTGAACTGAGGTGAAGCCACCCCGATATTAAGAATAAGCTGCCCTGAAACTGCTGGAGGGCCCTTCCCAGAGTCACATTCCCAGTTTTCCAGACGGGATCGATGCTGCTCGGGAGACACAGCGCCCTCCTTTCCTCTGAAGGAGCGGACAGGCAGGGATGGGCTCCCGCTTCCTCACGGAGCTGCTCTCCATCCCAGCCGTGATCCCAGGCAGTCCGGGAGCGCTGTGCTCAGGAATGCGGCGGCCGGGGCTGATGCAGGCAGCTGAGGTCATCCCGACATATTTCACAAGTGAGCGGCTCCGTTGAGTTCTCTCCCAAAGGAAAAGTACACAGAGGGAACAAAAAAGATCCTCTGCACACAACAGGCTTTTTCCAGTCCCAAGTAATTCCAAAAAACCAGAGTCTGACTCCTGCGAGGCACTTTTTTAAGCAGAAAGAGCCCATTTTTTCCCCTCAAAGCATGGCCCAGGAACTGCAGCACTGCTGTACCTGTAGTTGTTACACCCAGGAGTAGCTCAGCACGGAGCAGGGTCCATCGACTCCAACTGAAAAAGGCATTTTTCCCATGAAATTTAGGCTGGCCCTTCATTTAAAGCTAAACCCTGGCTTTTAGGCTGGACTCAGACATCACCTGGATAAAATCAGATTTATGTGGACAAGAATCAGACAATGCAGGACGAAAGTGAAGGCACACATTCTTTGCTGAGGAGTTACTTTTACAAACAAAAAGAGTAGAAGTAAAGGTTTTGTGCAAGAAATTCCTCACAGATGCAGGAATTCATTTACCTGTAAGGTCCCTGAATTCCACAGTCCCTGGCACATGGAATATCTGCTGTATTTTATTGTATTTGCATTTAATTTCACCCCAAAGGCCACGAATCAGGAGACACGAGAGGCTGTCAGCTCCAAAAGGGTGAAGAAAATGAGTTGAGACACAGCTTTTAAACAAATAAGCCTCAGATGTGGCACAAATGGATTGGAACTGAGTTTGTAATTAAGACACGGAAGTTTCTTTGGGAAAAGACCTGACTAATTCACAAACTCCCCCCTCTGCTTCCAGTTTGCTGGAGTTTAAAAATTCCCAAAGCTGCCACAGTTGTGTTTTCGGGGGAAGATGAACTGAACTCCTTGGGGTGCTGCTCTGGACACTCTGTAGGCCACTGCAGGAACGAAGAGGTCCCGAGTGCCATCCCCATTCCTTAGAGAGCATTTGCTGCTCATGTTACTCCAGGAGGTGGGCACTTCCCAGCGAAACAGCTCCCGTGGGAGCATGGGTTTGGCTCTGGAAGCCTTGGCCACTGATCCCCAGGAGGAAGAGCAGGGAGCATCTTTTCCAGCCTGTTTCTCCCCTCTCCACGTGCCCCCAGCAGCTCCATGGGGTGCTGTGCAAACAGCAATTCCAGCCTGCCTGGGGGTGCCACAGGCTGCCAGGGAAGAAACCAGGGATTTCCCCCCTTGTCCCAGTGCTACATCCCCCTCGAGCTCCCTTCAGCTGCCACACGGATGAGTGTTTATCAGGACCCATCCATGAGTCAGGAGACTCGTGCTGCCTTCAGTTCTTGGAAGAGATGGATGTTCCATCACTGCCACAACCCCTGCTCAGTTTTAAGACACTGAAATCCAATCAAATCTAATTTTGTTTTCCTTATTCCCGTGGTTTTTCCCCTTTCTCCCCTTGCCCCTCCAGAAAAAAAAGATGAGGAAGGACTCTCTGAAGGAGATAATGTTAGTAGTAAACATTCTCAGGAATGAGTCCCTTCAGTAATTCCATCTGCAGAATCTGTTGGCTGTCAGGAAAACCACTTCTTCCCACCTTAAAGCAAGAGAAGCCCCCTCAGGCTCAGGCCCACAACACCTCCCGTTCTGCAGCTCAGCCACGAGTGGCAACGACCAGGGAGCGTCCTCATCCCGTTCTGCAGTGACCGTGGAATGTCCTCATCCCGTTCTGCAGAGACTGGAACGTCCTCATCCCATTCTGCAGAGACCTGGAATGTCCTCATCCCGTTCTGCAGTGACCAGGGAGCGTCCTCATCCCGTTCTGCAGAGACCTGGAATGTCCTCATCCCGTTCTGCAGAGACCGTGGAATGTCCTCATCCCATTCTGCAGAGATGTGGAATGTCCTCATCCCGTTCTGCAGAGATGTGGAATGTCCTCATCCCGTTCTGCAGAGATGTGGAATGTCCTCATCCCGTTCTGCAGAGATGTGGACGTCCTCATCCCATTCTGCAGAGACCTGGAATGTCCTCATCCCGTTCTGCAGAGACCAGGGAGCATCCTCATCCTGTTCTGCAGAGATGTGGAATGTCCTCATCCCGTTCTGCAGAGATGTGGAATGTCCTCATCCCGTTCTGCAGAGATGTGGAATGTCCTCATCCCGTTCTGCAGAGACCTGGAAAGTCCTCATCCTGTTCTGCAGCTCAGCCACGAGTGGCAACGACCAGGGAGCGTCCTCATCCTGTTCTGCAGCGACTGTGGAATGTCCTCATCCCATTCTGCAGAGATGTGGAATGTCCTCATCCCGTTCTGCAGCTCAGCCACCAATGACCACGGAATGCCAGTCCTGCTGCATTTGGCTCCCTGCAGGAAGGATTTGGCACTCTGAGTGCAGCGGTGACACCGGCGAGGGGGTGAGCACGGGGCAGATTCCCAGGAAGGTTTGCAGCAGCAGCACTGCCGGTGCTGTGGGAAGGTCCCTCAGGCCGCGGTGCGCCGGATCTCCTCAGACAGCGTGATGGACCTGTCCCTGCACTCGGCGTTGGAGCACTTGGACACGGCGCTGGCCGCCTGGCAGAACTTGCGGAGCAGCATCTTGCGGAGCAGCAGGTACACCCAGGGGTCCAGGATCTGGTTGAGGGAGGCCAGGCGCACGGCCGTCAGGGGCAGGTTGCATTCCCGCCGCAGCTCCCAGCGCTGGGGCTCGCCGGAGCCGCCCCGGCAGGGCTCGGCCGCGTGCTCGGACACCATCCTCAGCATGGTGATCTGGGGAGGGAGCAGGGAGAGGTCAGGCACTGCTGGCTGTGTGCCACCACAGCTGTGCCACCGCTGCCCAGAGAGGCTGTGGCTGCCCCTGGATCCCGGGCAGTGTCCCAGGCCACGCTGGGCATTGGGGCTTGGAGCAGCCTGGGATGGTGGAAGGTGTCCCTGCCTGTGGAACTGGATGAGCTTTGAGGTCCCTCCCAACCCCAACCAGTCTGGGATTCTGTGAGAGGGTTCCTGAGCACCTCAGTTTCCTGGACAGATCCTTTTCCTGCTCGCAAATCTTTCCTGGGCACGGCTTGGAGTGTCCGAGTGTGCTGCCTGGAATCCCTGTGGCACTGGGGCTGTGCCCACTGTGCTGTGTGAGCTCCCGGTGCCACGGAGAGGGACGCACACCCAGCACGGCCCTGAGGCACCTCCAGCTCTGTCCTGGCACAGCTCAGCACTTCCAGCCACGGGACAAACTGGCAGCCAGTCCCCAGACTGCCGGGAACAGCCCGAGGGAGCAGACCCGCCGGGAGTCACTCCCAGCCCAGTCCAACCCCTTGGCTCCGGTCCTTGGAAAGAACCAGCCCAACCTGCAATCCCACAGGAAGCCTCCTCAGAGCTGTGTCCCCACAAAGGTCACATCTGGCTGCTGCCGTCCCCACAGACTGGGACAGTGGGAGCCACAGGGACCGGGAGCAGAGGCTCCAGGGAGGATTTTTCCATTCAAAGGGATATTCTGGGTGCCAGATCAATAACCATGTGCTGACCTTGGAAAGCCTCGGCTGCGTCTGGAGGGCAGGGCAGCGTGGACAGCACAGAATTGTTTGTGTTTCTTTAAACAGATGCAGTTGAGGATTCCACCCACGACATTTCACTGGCATAAGTGGCCATGCATAGAGCCTTGTGAAAACATGGATACAGAGCTTTGTGAGAACCTGGACGCAGACCCAGAGCACATCAGGAGCCACGTGGGCACCTGACCCACACAGCCACAACCTGACCACTTCCCTGGCTCTTCACACGCTGTCCCAGTCCCTGTCCCTGTCCCTGTCCCAGTCCCAGTCCCAGTCCCAGTCCCAGTCCCTGTCCCAGTCCCAATCCCGATCCCAGTCCCATCCCTGTCCCAGTCCC
>WEIT01029178.1:38778-49641 GCA_013389985.1 Dryoscopus gambensis
GCTGTGAAAACACCTTGCAATTTTGTAAAAGCTCATATGCTGTTGAAATTAAACACTATTTTCAGTACTTAGCGAACTGCAACAATGTGAACCGTGGGCTCCACGGTGAGCTCACACACAGGATCAGGGTCAGGGCAGGCGGCAGGGCACGCTGAGTGTCCCCAAGACAAAGCACTCGAGCACAGTTGACTCACAGGTTTTATTTACACTTGTCTACAGCATCATTTTGCCTTACACGTTCTCTAAGCCAAATGAACCATCCTCCTCCTCCTCCTCTGCCTGAGGCCTATCAGTTGCTAAATTTAAAACCTCTCATCTGTTAAGTACAGCAACAATTGGAATACAAAGCACAAGAAAACCCAAGGCTAACAACAGAGCGTCTACTTGATCTGGTTTTACAGTTTAGTTGGACGTTGAAGTCAGAGGCACAGTTACAGACTAACCTGCTCTTGTGCAACCTACACACATTTAGCATGGAAATTAGAGAGAAAAGAAAGCATTAAAGAAGAAACTGCATTTTTTCTGCAAAGAGATTTATCAAAATACCTCTACACCAAAAACATTTCGCTTCTAGACCAGTCCATAAGACATGGCTCAAAAAAAAAAAGAAAAAATAAAATTAAAAAAAAAAGCAGAATGGAGTTTTTCAATTTTGCTCCGTTTGTTTCTGTGCAGTTTATCAAAACGAGCAGCAAATCTGGCAGTTTTATTACTGAAATAAATGCAGGTATATTGCTCTTTGCTTGCTTAAAAAGAATAATTTTCCTTACCATACTTACCTTGTGGATGGCACTGAAGAAACTTAAACCTTTCTTAACCAAACGGAGCTCAAGAGAGACCAAGTTTTATACTCAAATGGACTCCACAAAGCATTTTAAGCCATAAATTATGTCGAAGGGAAAAAGAATGATCGATGAAGAACACATTGAAGATGCCAGCACTTTCTACACAGTTTATTCATTCTCATTTTTAAAGAAAAATAAAATTAAGATACCTTGAAAATTTTAGTCAGCCCCAAAGGAAATTTTACAGGCGGCCTGCGGAAGCTTCCCTTGATTCCAAGGAGCCAGTTCCATACTCCTGCAGCTCAAGAGCAGATCCCAAATGATCCGTTTGTAAGGAGGGATCCCGGAGTCCGGGGCCTGGAAACCAGCACAGCCACAGCACCGTGCCGGCCGCAAACGTCCTCGCTGGCCAGGAATGAAGGCTAATTCCCTCAGTGGAATCATGATGGACTGGGGGTCTGAGCTGCTAGAGAGGGGTGTCCATCTGCACCGGTACTGCTACGTGGCAAAATAAAAACTGCTCAGCCCCAGGGCTCAGGTGGCACCGGCTGAGCCCAGCCCTGCCCCTGCTGTGGTCCCACGGGAGCTGCGTCCTGCTCTGGGAACTCACGGCTTCCTCCTCGCACAAAGAGCTGTGCCAGGGCATTCCCAGCCTGCTGCTCCGGCTGAGGGAGCCAGGAATGGAGGAACTGATCTCAAAAAATAATAAACCCCCCCCCAACACCACAGAACTTCCCCCCGTGCCGGGGAGTTTATGGCTTAAAATGCTACTGCCTGTTTGGGTGATGGATGAACAAAGCTGCAGTTTGCCAGAAAGCCAGGACAGACATGCACCTCTACTAGCAGATTGAGCACTTCTGACCAAGTAAGACACCAACTTCTTAAAAATGTCTCATGCACTGACTGGAATTTTGGTGGGTTTTTGTAAATGTGAGCTTTTATACATTATTTCTTTTTAGAACTCGTACGGGAACCAGAATGGGAGGATCCGGAGGAAGATCTGCGGCGTCTGCAAGATACAAATGGAGAAAGCATGCACAGAAATGAGCTCGGATTCATCCTGGCACCCTCTTTGAGCAGCATCCTACCATAGCTGGAAGCCAAGTATATCTCATGGGGGCCTTACAAGAATATACAAGTAACTTTAAGCCACTAATTTAATACTAAAAATCTAAGCTTAATACTGAAGAGTAGAATACAATTTCTATTTCAATGCAGTATTACGAAAATAATCCAGTAATGAACACGTTAACACTGTCACACACTGAAAGAAGGGTGAGCCAGGTGTTTCTATGGAACATGCTCCTACCAGGAGGAATTTCATTAGAGGGGGGGAATTATTAAAAAAAAAAAGCAATTACAGAGGGGTTAACAGGAAGTAAGAGTAGGGCAAGTGAGGAAACTACTACTGTTACTATGAGAGTAACTGCTCAGATTCAATTGTTTCCCAGTGAATCTCAGTCCTTGGATAACTACAATAAACCATCACACATTTCAATACAGCCATTCTTATTCTACATAAACCCAAACCTTTCGGGTGACCGTGATCTCGAGCGCCTTTTTTTGCGATCACCAGAGGAAGAGGATCTAGAGCGGCTCCGCTTCTTGCCTCTCTCGGGGGAAGACGAGGAGCGAGAGCTGGAGTAAGATCTTTTCCTTGGGGTGGAAGACCCCCTGTAGGACCTGGAGCTGGATCTTTATTGATTGAGAAATAAATCACATTTAATTCTGGGATCGTGGAGAAGGCACAAAGACAGAACAAGCAGAGACAGTTTTCATCAACATTCACTACTCTGTTTACACCCAGGGTGTGGGAAATAAACACGAGGGGCTTCCATACTTACTCTGCCAAGAACACTGCCACTGCCAAGGCAGTTTCCCTAAGACATTTTGCTAAGTAGTGTTTCATGATAAACGGACCGGCAATGGTTTGGAAAGCTCTTCCCAGAATTCACCAAAATGAGCCATTTTGGCAGAAAAGCACTGGGCGACTGCGGGGAAGTTCCCTCTGTAAGGACCTTCCTCAGCAGTTGAATTCACACATCAGAATACTGGGAAACCAGAGATCTGAAGCTGATTCACCATGGACATTTCACACTGCATGTTCATCTGACCAAACAGGAACAAATCCAGCTCTTGTATTTACAGACTCAAACTAAATTTGTGTGGAGAGTAAAACAGTAACAAATCCACCTGTTTTATTTACAGATCTCAAACTAAATTTGTGTAGGGAGTAAAACCTTCCTCAACCAAAATGCTGCAAAAAGCCTCTTAGAATAGAGTCAGAATATTTAAAAACATCTCTTGGAATACAGTGCCCTTCTGGTGGGGCACGGGGACACCTCTCCTCTTCCCAAAAGCCCAGATTCCATCCCGTGCTGGGTTATCACAGGATAACCCACAGCAGGTCCCTGCCCCCAGCGGGTGGTGGCACCGTTTGTGATCGTTCTTCCCAACCCAATCTCCTTATTTAGAGTTTGGGATTCTCTGCATGCACGGAGAAGGGGCAGCTCTTCACCCCATCACAGAGGGAAGGTTCTGCCAATGGACTGCCTGTGCAAGGACACCTCAAATGTGCTTTAGTTCCCGTGCCCTGCCCAGCTCAGTGGTGCTCTACACGAATCAGTCTGACTGCTCTCAGCCTCCCCCAGCATTTGCTGCCAACACTTCCCTGTGACCCCCCAGGTTTATACAGGACTGTCTCGTGGAAGGTGCAGAGTTATCACTGAACACAAAAGCAGAAGTACAGTGGCGTTTCTAACGTTCCTCCAGCTCAAGCAGCCCGAGTGGAAACAGGAAAAGCACCCAAATGCCTGCAGCAGGGCACCATGCACTCAAATCCTTCTTCCTCCACTGCAGCTCGGTGGCGTCCGCTCGTCCGGCTTAGGCCGGACTTAACCTCTCGCACCACAACCTCTGCTCCTCAAGGAACACATCTGTGGTGGCAACACCCGGTGCAGAGGCCCAGCAACTCCGACTTCCAAGATAAAAAGCAGTTAATGTTTGTCTGAGCAGCACAGCTTTAGGTGGGATCAAAGCAGCTGAGCCCTGCCCCTCTGTCAGTGCAGGGACAGGGCGCTACCTCATTCACCTGGATTTGGACCCACGAGAGCGCGACTGTTCCCTGGAGCTGGAGCGGGACCTCGATCTGGAACTGGAAGAACTCCTGGAATGGGACCTGCAACAACACGGGAGATCTTTTTCCAGTGTCTGACTTGCACGTAGCAGAGTTACTGCTCCTGAGAGCAGCAGACACGAGGCAGCAACACAGTCTGGGTCCCTCAAACGCCAGTGCCCTCCTGCCCCCCAGCACCACCACGGCACATCTGAAACCAGACATTTTACACAGCAAGACCTTGCATTAAGAACATTATAAAGTCAGCTTTAAATTATGGCCCCTAAAACAAAGCACAACAATTAAACAGGATTGCAGTTACCTGGCAAAAAGAAATAACTTCCTATCTGTTCATTATTTCATGAAATCAATGCCTTAGTTTGTGCCTTAACTGGAAACCCATCAGTTTCCTTGAAAGGCAGAGCAGGTAAGAGCACTGGGATTGGCCAGCTCAATCTTCCCCCAGCCAGTTCTCACAAGCACTTTTTATTAGCTTCAAATTTTCATATTTTCCCCTGCATTAAAAATGAGGTGGTTAATTTGGGGCTAAAGTAACAGCCATATCCAACACAACCTGTAACTGGCCAAAATTATTCCCCAGTTTTTCACTGATGGATTTTCTGCAAAGCACAAACCACAAGAGAAATTTAACAATGGCAGCAGGCTCCAGCAACCATTGGAAACAAAAGCATTGCAAACAAATTCTAATAATATTTTCAGGAAAAATACATTTTACTCGCTGTCCACCTCTCACTTTATACTGTTTACCACGACCTTCTCATTTCACTGGGCAGGACACAGCAGTGTGAACATTTCCTAGCTAGGAAATATATTTAAACCTTTTTACAACCCACAAAAACAATGACAACTGATATTTCCAATTACCTGTACTTAAAAGCAAAGAGTTCAAGACGAAGTTGAAATCTCAGTTAGGACAAGTTAGTTTCTACTTCACTGTTAATATTTGTGAATTAATGACCAAAGTTATGGGCAAGTGAGGCTGTTGAGTGCCCCTGGAGCCTCCCAGCCACGCACTGCACCCAAACTGCTCCGAGGAGTGGGAAGGAGGGGAGGCTGAGGAACAGAAGAGGCAGCAGCAGCAAGATCCAACAGTGATGGGAGAAGCCAAGTCAGAGCCTGGGGCTGGCCCCTGGTTACCACGAGGGGCTGCACAATTTGGGCACTGACAGCACAGAGGGGCGATGGTGGAGCTGGGAAGATTAGAAGAAACTTGAACTTTATCTAAATGAATTTAATAAATGACCCTGGGAGCTTGTTCTGATAAATCAGGATCCTCCTGGCATGAGCTGTAAGGCAGCTCAAAAGCTCCAATATTAATGACATCACCCAGTTTCAAAGCATTGTCTGTTCATTTATTACCGAATTTAAATAGTAATGAGAGAGCTTAAGCCTGCCCAGCAGACCTTTGTGTGGTCCCACATAAACCTTCAGTGCTACTAGAGAATTCCAGACTGCTCTGGGTCGGGAGGGACGTTAAAGCTCCTCTTGTTTCACTGTTCCACGGGCAGGGACACCTTCCACCAGACCAGGCTGCTCCAGGGCCCGTCCAGCCCGGCCTCGGGCACTGCCAGGGATGGGGAGGTTACTTGCCCTTAACTCAGGCTCAAGTTTCTTGTATTTATTCCCAGGATACTCCCATTGTGTCCTTTCCCCAGTCTGCCTGGGCTGCACGCTCACTGCCCCGTCTGCCTCCTCCTCCCGCTCCAGCAGTGCCCCCCTCTGTTCAACAGCCGAACCGCGCATGGCCAACGAGCCTGAAAACCTGAGAACAAGTTACATTATTCAATTTATTTCAGGGATTTCATCCAACATCAACTTAAATCACTACAACGAGCCACGAGGCCCACGGAGCCGCCGCGGCTCAGGCAGAGCATCACCACCTCTGTAAAAGGAGAGTTATTCACAGCATTACACCACAACTGTAAGGCAGTCAAGACAAAGGAAATAAGGAAGTCAGATACTGACATTTTGCCTGGCGTTACCCTGGACCTGTACCCGTTTACCTGGACCTAGACCTTGAGCTCGAGTGAGAGGATGAGCGCGAGGACGAGCGCGAGTGGGAGGAGCGGGACTTGGAGCGGCTGCGCCTCGGCGGCTTCTTCTTCTTGTTGGTGTCCTCCTCCTCGCTGGCATCCAGGTTGTACTTGGACAGGTCGGCATCATCTTCATCCTCATCCTGGCACAGGCAGAGCACAGCAAACTCAGGCAGTGATTTTCCTTTCCCTTCAGTGTTTACTTATTCTAGTGTTTACCTCGTGCTCTTTTCCAGCCTTTGAAAACAGAACTGAATTTAATGAGACCCCACAATTTTAAGGAGTCAAGAGTGACTGAAAATTGGTGTTTCAAACTAAAGTAATAATAACCTGTCCTGGTTTGAAAGGAAGTGAGTTTTTTAAGGAAGTTATAGTCAAACCAATCAGTTGTCAGATTGAATATTGATGATGAATATTGATATTAATCCCTCCGTTATTTAATGAAATTAATGAGCGCACAAATTTTTACCACTTACTTTAAATGAATTTGCACCCTCAGAATCTCTAACCAAAGCCCAGCTCTGCAGGGACACGTCTCATATGCAAAGTTTGGTGACTGCTGTGTAAAGCACGACCATCTGCACAAGTCTCTGCAGGGCTGCTGCCCAAAGATGTGGAAAATCCAGTAAGTGATGATCAAATAGATCAGAAAATATGAAAAAAACCCCTCAGAATATTTTACTGCATTTTATAAAAAAGAAATCTGATGTGGTTTTAAAAGCCTACGAAGAAAACTCAAGAGCACTCGCTGTACATGGTAACCACACATCCAGGTTCCAAATAAAGATCTTGGAGTTTTGGGTTCTGATCTCAGATAGGCTTCTACTTTATGATTTAAGAAGCTGCCCATGTTTGGGTGCAGGTGTTTAGAGCAAAGCAGGGCTCGTGCACGTCTCTTCCAGCAGCTTCGGGCACCGTTATTCCCAGGGAAACCACAGAGCAGCCCTTCCCCTGCTCCTGAGCAGCACTGACGTCATGATCAAAAACTGCCTTCACAAATACAAACCATCCTACCTCATCCAACTTATACTTGGAGAGATCTTCATCCTCATCCTCCTCATCCTCCCCCTCAGATTCCTTATCTTCCACTTCCTTCAGGATAGAGGCAGGACCCACCGGCTTCCCGCGGTACTTTTTCTTTTTGCGCCCAAACTGAGGAATTTCATGGCAGGATTAGAACAGGATTTAACCAAAAACAATCACCTACTGCACTTTTTGATAACACTTCCATAAGGAAATAAATAATCATCAACTTAAAGTAAGATCTTGCTCCAAGGGGAAGGGGAGCACCATGGAACATAATTAGCAACAAGAAACTTGCAAAGAGATGCACGTCTTGGGGACAATGAGACTCCACAGAGAGGAGTGGGAATCTGAGCATTTTGTAGTTCAGTTTTATGGGATATCCTTATGACACACAACCAGAGTCTCTCCACAGCAATCCCTGCCCCTCCCTTACCTCATCATACTCCCCGTCGGACTCTTCCCGCTCTATGTATTCCACGTTCTCCCGTTCATTGAATCCTCCTCCATAGCCTTGAAAAAGGGGCAAAACAACACAATCCCTTGAGCTGCACCAAACTCAGCTACTTTGAGCACATGAACTTCTACAGGGGCTCTGGAAACCCCCCTGGAATTATAAATGTGCCATAAGGACATAACAGGATCTCAGGAGGAACACAAATCGTTCCCACACACGTTGATTAAATGCAGTTTCTCAGAAATCCAATTAAAGAAATGGATTAGGACCCACCGACGGCACAGCAGCAGGAATGTTTAAAGGAATGGAAAAAGAATAAAGAGTGTTTCAGGATGAGAGCTGTGCTGAGAAGCAGCTTCCCGAAGGGCTCCCGAGGCTGCCGCGGGGTGGGTGCACACAGGGGTGTCTCCGAGGGCTGGGAGGGAGGGCAGCACCCTCAAAGCCCAAACTGCAGCTCAGAGCAGGGAGGGAGCACGAGCGGGGACACACGTGTGTGTTTATATGTATCTGTGTACAGGTGTGGCTGCACTGAGCTCTCCAGCCGCCAAATTCTGCCTCAGGCACCCTCCTGCTCCTCCTCTCAGCAGCCGTGCACAACTGCAGGGGCTCACTTCCACTCCAGCCCACTCTGTACCTCACTGCAGGAGTGTGCCACGTGCACGTGGCTGCAAATGCCCTCTGCAGGCCAGCAGCACTCCAGAAATAATTCAGCAAACACTAAATATCACAGAGCCCCAGACTGGTTTGTGTTGGGAGGGACCTCAAAGCTCACCTCGTTCCACCTCCTGCCGTGGGCAGGGACACCTTCAACAAAAAGTATTTATCAACTTAATTAGTTATTAAGCACTTCAACAAATCATTTAAATAATAAATATGTGAATATATTACTTGCACTTATAATAATTACATGAAATACTATTATATTCTTTAATATTCTTTACTATTTTCACAATATTCAATATTGAAATATTGCTTTTGCTTTCGAATAATAAGCTCTGTGTTCTTCTCCAGGTTTCTTTTTTTCCTGTGCCTTTGTGTTCCACTCTGTGCTCCAGATTCCCTGCCCCGTTCCAGCCCTGCAGTGAACTCCCTGCCTGATCCCGGGGCAGAGGGAGGAGTGCAGGAGCTGTAAGGAGATCCTGCTCCAGTTACCTCCAGGCTCACATTCACACAGGAGAACTGAAACTGAGCCCCAGCCCTCCTGAGCAGATAACAGCCTTATCTCCACAGCCCTCTGCACACAGACACCCCACAGGAGGCCTCTGGAGATTAATAACACATCGCTTCCAACAGTCCTGACATCAAAATCCAACGCAGGGGCAGCCTAGGCTGAACGTTCCCTGATTTCCCACCTGGAGCCACCTCTTCCCACAGCACCACAACTCACTGAGGCCGGGAACCTGCAGCTTGTGTGAACCGTGCCAGTGCTGCAGGGAAGACACAGCAGGTCCCTCCTAGCGAGCCCTTTCTGCCAGCAGTGCCAGCAGCCGAGGCAGCCCAGCTCACCTGTCCTCTCCTCCAGCTTGGCGTACTTGGGCGTGTTGCACATGTTACACTCCGACCGCCGCGCCCAGTTCACGTTGCCACAGCTGCAGGGGCAGAGGGAACAGAGAAATGGGAAATATTTCCTTCAGACTGGGAATAAAAGGGTGATGAGACAGCGCTCTGGAAGGTGACGGGACTGGACAATCCAGGGCAAGAAGGGAAATCAGCGGGCAGGCTGGCGGGAGCAGGGACAGGAGCACAGCTGCACTGAAAGGGTTCACGTTCCTCACTGTGTCTGAGCGTGCCATCCACACTCCAGAGGAGGTAAGGAAAATGCTGCCATGGGAACAATGCTCATAGAATCACAGGATGGTTTGGGTTGGAAAAGCCCTCAGACCATCCAGTCAACCACTCCCCAGCACTGCCAAGGCAAATACCCACCCTACCCCTCCCCCGGCCCAGCCTGAGGCCGTTCCCTCTCCTCCTGTCCCTGTTCCCTGGGAGCAGAGCCCGACCCCCCCGGCTGCCCCCTCCTGTCAGGGACTTGTGCAGAGCCACAAGGGCCCCCCTGAGCCTCCTCTGCTCCAGGCTGAGCCCCTTTCCCAGCTCCCTCAGGGATTCTCCAGCCCCTTTCCCAGCTCCCTCAGCCGCCCCTGGGGCTGCAGCCCCTGCCCTGGGCACCCTCCATGGTCACACCCCCTGCACAGTGACAGTCACCTGCTTCCAACTCTCTCTTGCAGCACACAGAAGGCACCCTCAAATAACCACTGCATTTGATTCCAGCTGTCATTTTCCAACTTCTTGATTTTCCCAGCTGATAGCTGGGACCAGCATCCAGCATCCAGCATTTACCCGTGTGCTCTTCTGCTCATTATTTATGGAATTTCATGGAATTCCAGACTGGTTTGGGTTGGGAGGGACCTTTAAGCCCATCCCATCCCACCCGTGCCATGGCAGGGACACCTCCCACTGTCCCAGGCTGCTCCAAACCCGTCCAGCCCGGCCTTGGGCACTGCCAGGGATCCAGGGGCAGCCACAGCTGCTCTGGGCACCCTGTGCCAGGGCCTGCCCACCCCCCCAGGGAAGGCAGGACCTCCCAGTTCCATGGGGGTGGTACCTCCATCTCCGCATTCCCTCCAAACCTGGCAAGTGTCTCGGCTTATCAAAGCCAAACCTGGCCTTCATCCTGGGCAGTGCTGCCACTTAGAACCTTTCTGCTGCTCTGCTAATTAAGCGCTGCGAGCTAACGAGTGCTGAGCCCACAGCGCAGCCCGGGGCTGTGGCGCCGAGCCCCGCTGTCCCCGCAGCACAGCAGCTCCCAGGGAGGGCAGGAGGGGTGTTTGGAGCCTACGTTTTGCACTGCCAGTCGTTGGCACTGAACAGCCCCCGGCTCTTCTCCGCCAGCGTCTTCCCGATCTCCGTGCCCCCCGCCTTCATCATCTTGGCCTCCGTCGTCTTCTCTGCAGGGACGAGACACAAGGGCGCCTGAAACAGCAGCCTCGGCACTTAGGAAGAATAGTTAGGTGTTTTTTAAACAGAAATAGGCGGGCTTCTCAAACAGCTTTGGGCTTAATAGAAGTTTTTAATGCTATTTAATGGGGCTGAAGGAGACGGGGGGGAAAGGTCTGCGCTGGTGGGAACTCACCTCTGCCACATCTGTTACAGCTCGTCCTCCTGGCGAAGTTCACGTTCCCGCACCTGGGCACGGAGCAGAGCACGGGGTTAAGCAGGGCTGCAAACCGCCCAGCGCGGGGCTCCGGCGCGCCGGGTTCACCCCGAGCGTCCCGCTTTAACCCGAGTTTGTGCCAAGCCAAGAGCCAGCTCTCCGAGGCCGTGCGGGCCCGGGGCTGTGTTACCGCCCGAGCCGGCGGCCGCGGCTCCCGGCGTCCCTACCCCTGTCCCGCTCCCGCTCCGCTCCCGTTCCCTGCCTCGCTCCCCGCTCCC
>WEIT01029178.1:54303-68845 GCA_013389985.1 Dryoscopus gambensis
CCCGTGTCACCCCCTGCGAGTTTCCCAGCTGGATGTGGCTCCCCCCCGGCTCTTTTCCCTCCCCCTGCTGGAGGTGCTGGCAGGAGTGAAGGGAGAATCCCAGACCCAGCTACCTTGGATATTCGAGTTTTCATCTTACATCAGCCTTCTATTTTTTGCCCCTAGATGTGTTATTTTCTGCTCTGCCAATATCCCCTACTTTTGCGTGTCATTAGGGAGGCAGGAATGGGGAGCGCTTTGCCTCAGCAGTGCGTGTGAAACCCCCTCTGCTTTCCAAGGAGGAGCCTCGCCACCTCGCCCACGTGCTCTGCTCCGAGCCTCCCCAGCCCCTGGCAGCCCCGATCCCGGAAAAACGCGGGATTCCACCGGTCACTCGGGCAGGGCTGGTGGGAACGGATCACATCTCCGCATTAAATCTTTACTCCCAGACCATAGCAGCACGTCCTCCCCCCGACTCTCCGTGGCTGACAGAGCCTTTCCTGCAGTCTCGGCTTGATGGAGATGTGGGATTTTCTCCAGCAAATCCCTCCTGTCAGGCAGCTGCCTCGGTGCTGGGGCTCAGCTCAGGGGTCAGTCAGCCTCGTGGTGCACTGCGCTCCTCTGGCAGCGACATCCAACCGTGTGCTCGCCCTCAGTTCTCTTGGCCTTGGCAGCTCGGGTTAGGAGTCCCTTTCGGAGCCACAGGAGCTCGGGTTTAGGTTCTTAAACTCAGTCTTCAAAGCAGGCGTGAAATGAAGTCAAGTTTTCCTCGCTGTTCAGGAGAAGTCACCGAGCTGTGAGGCCTCTCCCGAGCCACACCAGCCTGTGATTCCGTGCTTATCCAAGAAACTGCTCTGTGGTTGCTCGCTGCTGTTTTCCTTTCACTTTTCCTTCTGTTCCCCTCCGCTGGGATGTCTTTCAGGAAAGGACTGCAGGATTCCCCTCTGGAATCAGAGGAGTCTGTCAGACAAGAAAAAACCCACAAACTCTTGTCATTTGTTCCTGTTCCAGCACGTTGCCGGTGCAGACCATTCCGTGGGGACAGCAAAACCTCCTCCTCCAGTATTCCAGTGTCTCTGGAAAACACAAAAGGCATTTCCAGCATTCCAGGCGGGCAGTACGGGTGGGCAGGGACTGGTTCCAGCCGTAGGATGTGTGGGATGTCGGGAGTGATGCTGGCAGGGCTCTGCGCTCCCGTGTCACCAGAGGAACGGCACTCGCAGCAGGGAAAGCGGGAACCGCGTTCTCTAAACCTGCTCCCTGAGGGGAGGGGATGTGCTCCAGAAAAACAGACATAAATAAGCCAATATTTATAAACTTCAAAGATGTGTTTGAACCCCAGAGGTGAGACGCAGGGTGAATAATGCCCCCATTGACAGCATTAATTACTGTGCTTCAAAGAACCTGATTCTGAACACGAATTTCTTGGGGCAAAGGCACTTAATGGGCAAGTGTAGCAGTAAAGGTGAGGCAGGTAAAAGGAAGATCTAATATATATATTTTTAAAAGCCAGGTTGGAAAAGGTTCATCATTTAAGGAGTAGTTGTCAAGGAAAACAAGATGTGATTAACCTTTGCTGTGTGCTGCTGCCCTGGCTCTCCTCACACTGCCACTAACGAGGAATTCCTGGAATTCCTGGCTCATCCTCTCCAGGAACGTCCATCCCGGTGGCATCCGAGCACCTCCTGCTGCCAGCGTGCCCCTCCCTGGAGGCTCCAGCTCTTCCTGGGGAGGTTTCTTCGCTTCCTCAACTTTGGCTTTCCACACCTCTGCCCGTGGCAGAACCAGCAGCTCTCCGGGTGAGGCTTTGCAGATCAAGTTACTCCTGCAAATTTCAAGTTTGCTCCTTGAAATTTGGTGTGAAATCGACAAAAGTGTAACTTGGGCACAGAAATAATTAACCCCTTCCCAGCAGTCGACTCTAACCACTATTTTCTACTTAGTTCTTGTAAATGAAATGTATTTGCCAAAGTGTCTCTTCCTCTGGCAATCTGCCTCCATAAACAAGTGCTGCAGTCTGTTCGCACGGATCCCAGTCCATGGGAGTGTGCCAGTTGTACATTTAAAGGGTAAGGAACAATTCCAGAAGAAACCGCACCGACAAGTTTTTGCACTAATTGTAACTCAAATATTATTACTCTGAGCCGTGTTCTTGTTGCAGGCGCTGAATTGCACCAAACTCCGAGGGCAGGGTTTGGCTCCTCTGGGTGCTGAAGTGGCTCCTTACAGCTGGAGTTCACTGCCGCTCTCTGCTTTTTGCATCTCACTGGCAGGAAATATTTGGCTTCTTCTCCAAACTGTGTTTTAACAAAATAAAACAACAACCAACCAAAGAAACAAACAAACAAAGAGGAAGAGTTTGGCTTAAGGAAGTGAACAAGCCCAGGGAGGGAGCAGCCCAGAGGGTCCTCCATGGTTTCCCACGTCATTCCTAGAGGTGCATCCCTGTGACCTGATCCTCTGGATGTCCAAGGAGAAGCCCGAGAGTTCCTTGGCTCCTGGAGAATCTGGGAATCCCACACAAGGCTGTTTACCAGCCACAATGCAAAAGTGATTTCATATCCTGGATTTCACAGGCAATTCTGCTACAGCTTTGCACAGTGCAGTGAAACCAGTCTGTGTTCCTGCAGGGCCCCCAGCTAGAGTGGCACCAGCACCCAGAGTCATTCTGAGTGTCCTGGTCACAGGGAAAGGAGTGGCCACTGAGGAGCAGAATCCTTTCTTCCACCTCTTCTCTCTGTTAGTGCAGAGGAAAACTACTGGCCAAATTTGTTTTTCTGTATTCTAAGTAGAACGAGGAGTTCAAAATGCAGTTTCGGTTCGCATCATGCTCGAGCCAACGTGTGACTCCCAACCAAAGGAAGTTCAGTGGATCCAGAGCCAGAGCCCGGCCCGGGGAGGTGCTGGGTCTCCAGCTCGGGGTGGGGCTGGGGGCTGACAGCTCAGCACCTCCTCAGGCCAGAACTTTCCCCAAAGCCTTTCTGAGATGGATCAATCACACTTTTCCCCGAGGCTGGATCAGGTCCCGAGTCCCCCCCCGCCTGGTGGCGAGGGGACGATGCAGACACTGAGCGAGGCACCGGTGGGTGCCGGGGGATCCTGGGGGGGCTCCGGGTGCCGCAGTCCTGTCCCGGGTGGGATCCGGTCACCGCGGCTTCGTCCGACCCCACCCAGACCCCACAGCAGACCCCAGGGCGTCCCCTCCGTCCCACAGCAGCGCCCAGGGTCCCTGCCGAGCCCAGGCCGGGTGCGATTCGGGTTCCTCCTCGTGCCGCAGCTCCGCCTTTGCTACCAGCAGGAGCGGGGAGCGCTGTGCGCGCTCTCGCGTTGCCATGGTTATGGCAGAGGCATTGCCGGAGCCTCCCTGAAGAACGAGACAGATCCAAGGGACGCTGAAAGCAGTCCCCAGGGGCGCGGGGGGTTCAGATGTTCCTCCCGCTGCCAGCGGCGGTGCAGGTGGCAGAGGAGGGAAGTGCCACCGCCGGGCTTCTAAGGAACAGAAAATCCACTGACAGCTGGAAACTTTTCCATTTAAATTACCTCCCAGGAGGCACCAGCTCAACGCTTCGGGCTCCTTTCTACAAGCATGTGCACTGTTCCCATCAAAGCTGAAGGTGCCCGTGGATCAGGGAATCACGGAATGGTTTGGGTTGGAAGGGACATTAAAACTCATCTCATTCCATGGCAGAGACACGGGCAGGGACACCTTCCATGGCCCAGCTTGCTGCCAGCCCCACCCTGCCGGGCCTCCGGGTTCTCTTCTCTCCCCTCTCCCCTCTCCGACGTGTTCGCAGCCAAAGGAACCATCCCCAGCATCCTCATTTCTGCAGACCTGGGAGCAATCCCTCTGTGCCAGGCCCTGGAGTGGCTCCCTCGGGTGCATCCACGCCTCCCACCTCCCTGTCCCTCCGGGGCTGCCCAGCCAGGTAATTGCTGGTGCCAGGTAATGGAGAGTGACAATTCCATCTTTCAGCCATTTACCAGCCGGGCTGCGCACATCAGGTGTCACAGGGACATGACAACTCTTGTCAGTGAAACAACAGAGCCCTGTGACAGCCTCTCAATTGAATCCCTCACCCAGCACTCCCGGCATTAACACTGCCTTAAAACAACTCCATTCATTATTCAAAAAAGGAAAAAAACCCCAGTGAGATGCTGACAAAATATATAATTTTTTTTGAATCCTAAAAATCCACCTGATTTTGCTTCTTCGGTGCCTTCAGAACAACCTGTCTGGGTTCATTAAGCGCCGCTTTATTTGTTGTCAGTGAAAAGCCAAGCTTGGGTCATTCTGCCAACGAGTGGGAGTCACTTGTTGGCCATGAATGATTCATAACTCTGATTTTTAATAAAATGCTCGTGTTAAAATTCTACATATGCTCAGAAGGAAGAAATAAAACCCCCCCTCTCTATTTTCATTAGAATTTGTAATTAATGACAGTGGGGAGATTCATCCTTGTGTCAGAGTGGCCTCCCAGCAGAGGCACCACACGTGTGCACGGGGTTTGCCCCGGGTCCCTGAATCCCTCAGGGATGCACGGGCTGGGATCGCTGGGGTGTCTGTGCAGGAGCTCCATCCACGATCCTGCGGGTCCCTTCCAACCCAGGATTTTATGATGAATAAGTTGTGATTTCATTTGTGCCTGTTCCCCCCTCCTGCTGCACCACGCTCTTCTCCAGCCTCACTCCTGACGCAGAGGGGTCCAACAGACCCCACGGATTTCTGCATCCAATCTAAGCACCTTCTTCGGTTCTGTGTACAAAACGTGCGGGTTTGGCTGGCAGACCCCTGGGGAGGGGGGATGACACATCTCCTGCTGCTCCCTTTCAATTGTCTTCTTTTCAGCAGTGCATGCTGTCAGATGTATTTTTTAATTATCGTGTCTTTATTCTGTCTGCTGCATCCAAACATTTCAGAAACCCAGCTGTTATTCCCAGAGGCCCTGTGGGTCCCTTTGATTTGTGTGGAAGGGGCTGGAGTGTCAATCAAATCAGGCTCAGGAGGACTCTTGAGGTTTAATTCCCGCTGTGAGCGCTCGTCCCTCTCCCCACCTTCAACAGGAGAAGGGGCTGGAAAGGGAAGGTCAAGATGGTGTGGTTGGAGTGTTTAAATCAGGGAACTGAATAGGACAGGTGGGTGTGGGGCTGCCCAAACTCATCTGAGGAACACAACGGATGAGTGGCTGGAGTTCCGTGCTCCACCCCGAGGAGCTGAGGCCTCTCCTCGTTGCGCGGCAACGGCTCCAGACCGAAATAAACCTCCCAGATGGCTCTGGAGATCGGCTTCGTTCCTGAGGTAAAACACGGGGCTCTCTCCTCGCTTTGAGGGTAAAGCCTCCCGAGGAGAATGAAGCCCACTGGCAGTGCTGGAAGTGACCAAATGTTCGATTTTCCGAGGACTCCTCCGTGTGCTCCCATCCCCACTGCTCCCGGCCAGTTCCTTCTCGGCTTTGGCCGATCTCGGCCATCCCCCGGAGCTGCTCAGAGAATCGGGGATGTGGCATTTTGCGCCCACGTTCGGTGGGCACAGGGGTACTCGATACTCCCTGGGCACTGCCAGGGATCCAGGGGCAGCCACGGCTGCTCTGGGCGCCCTGTGCCAGGGCCTGCCCACCCTCCCAGGCAGGGATTCCTCCCCGCTGGCCGCAACCCCTGAGCCTGAGCAGCGGGATCCGCCGGGGCTGGGTGGGATGGGTGAGTCCGGGGCCTGGGACCGCTCCCAGGTGCCACCCCCGTGCTGGGACAGCCCCCCCAGGCCTCCCTCCAGGCTGCACCATGAATATTCAGAGATGCAAAGCGGCAGGTGCAGCAAGGCTCTGCTGAGGATGTGTTCAATGGGAGAAGGACTCAAACAACTCTCTATGGAAACTCCATCTGTAGCTTTTTATGGGATACTGAGGGGTTTTTTAAATTAAAAGCACAATTTATTTTTTAAAAGTACAGATACTCTTGTAAAGGATGGCTTTATACAATTAAATGGCAAAGTGTATTAAGGCCATTGATAAAAATGTAAAGGTTTGAGTAATTTTAGGTTTCATCTGAGTATGTTCAGAACAAAAACCTTGTCCTGTGCAGTTCTCCATGTTCCATTTCCGATGGGAATATTCTTGCTCGCAATTACTCTCTTTCTTTTGGGCTGTTCTTCCTTTGTTCCCATTTCCCCTCTCTTTTCCTACAGCTCCCTGTGCTTCACCAGCAGCTCCTCGTGTCCCAGGGACACACTGCACATGTCCCCAGAGCTGAGGGTCTCAGCAGCTCCAGGGAGAGACTGAGCTCCCAGCAGGGCAGGTCACTGGCAACAGTGCCTGCTATTTCCATTTATTTCCCCAAAATGCCTTTACAACCCCCCAGTGCTCATCTTATTGTTCATTAATTGCTGTCTGCAGAGTCTTGACATTTACATAGGAAAATTCCAATATTTAGATCAATTTGTACTCTACGGATCTGATTCATTTACTGAGGAAATCAATGGATGTCTGAATTGTGCCAGACACCTCCAACTGACCAGAGCTTCCTCCAAAGGAATCTTCCACAGGAGCTGTGGCTGCCCCTGGATCCCTGGGAGAGGGAACGGCCTCAGGCTGGGCCAGGGGAGGCTCAGGGTGGATATTGAGGAAAATTCCCTCCTGGAAAGGACTGTCCAGGCCTGGCACAGCTGCCCAGGGCAGGGCTGAGCCCCCATGCCTGCAGGGATTTGAATCCCTGTGGATGTGGCATGGAGCAGTGGTGGCCCTGGCAGTGCTGGGGGTGGTTGGACTCGATGGGCTCAGGGAATTTTCCAACCTTTAGGGTTCTGTGATTCTGTAAAGGTCAGCTGATCTCAATATCCAGGAGCTGCGAGGCTGAAGTTTCTTGCTGGGGCAGAAGTTTTACCCCACAGCCCATAATTAACAGTTCCTGTGTGCACTAACACACGCTGATAATTACTCTTTGGGACGAGCTCACAATCAAAGCCGTGATTTAAACCCACGTCTATTTCTCTGTGACCTCTGATCCCCCAAAGCGTGACAATATCGAGGTTCCAGTAATTAGCTGTTCCTGCCCTGCTAATCCATTAACTCCGTGGTTCTGGGCAGGACAGGGATGGGCTGAGTCAGGGCTGAGAACAGGGAAATAAATTCCATATACTAAAGCAGGAGGGTTGAACTCTGGCTCCTCACCAGCATTTACAGTTGCTACTGGTGGTGTTAGCACTGGGAAATGTTATATTGCCGAGAAATTGCTAAAAAATGAAAATAAATGTTGTTTCCAGGAGGTCCTGAGCATCACTGGTGGGAACGGATAAATAAATGGTGAGGTTTGTGGGCTGTTTGGCTGAGAAGGAATCTGTGGGAAGAGCTTTAGCGCCGCGTGCGTGGGAATGCACAGAGCAGCAGAGACCCGCGCAGCCAAGGCTCCTGAATCTCCTAAAACCTGGGCAATCCCTCTCCCCCAGCCCTCCCCCAAACACAGCACATCCACTTCCTCTGGGCGAGCTGCTCCACCGAGCTGCTCTGGGGTGGCTGTGCTGTGGGTGAGCTCCAGGTGCAAGCAAACTGCAGTGGTGCAGGGACAGTGGTCTAGTCACTCATTAAAAAAAGTCCCAGGACGTGTGGAAAGGAGTTAAAGTGAATAGTGAATCTGGTTTTGATTAATGCATTGAACTTTATCACAAACCAAGGGCGTTCGGATCCAGGAGTGAGAAATACAAGAGGAAACTTCTTGGGAAGGAATTGTTCCCTGGCACAGGGTGCCCAGAGCAGCTGTGGCTGCCCCTGGATCCCTGGCAGTGCCCAAGGCCAGGCTGGACACTGGGGCTGGGAGCAGCCTGGGGCAGTGGGAGGTGTCCCTGCCAGGGCAGGGCTGGCACTGGGTGGATTTAAGATCCACTCCAACCCAAACCATTCCATGATTCTGGGGCTCTGTGATCTCACCAGTTAAACCAGCTCTGGAGCAAACTGTCAGCCCTAAATCCCCTTCCTAGACTGACCCCTCTGCTTTGGACATGCCTCAGAGTGTTGATTAATTCTCTTCACATGCATTATAGTCCTGTTGTTTGATTCTGTCTGTATTTTCCCATTAAAATGCACATTTTCTGCATCCCCCTTATTCCAGGATTAGCTGTTTTTATTTCCCTTGCCCAATGGGTCAGTTCCATTTCAGCAGCTCCAACCATGGATGGATTTTCCACACGGTAAAATAGGAATGTTTTCCAGCAAAACCCAGAGATTTCTGCTGGGGGTGTCATTTATCCGTGAGAATGGTTTTCTGGGAAGTGTTTCATGTTCTTCAGACGTAGCCAGACAAAATATTGAAGCTAAAAATCATTTCCCCTCAAGAAACTGTAGATATTATTCTTTGGGTTTTAGTTAAACTCACATAAATCCTGCCTTGAAGAAATCTCTGTATTTCAAGCTTCATTCTCAGCAATGTCAGGAGAGTGAATCTGAAAATTGGAGATCCATAGGAAACAAAAAGTCCTGCTCAGAGGCAGGACATGGAACGCCTTAAACAGCTCCGAGCCGGGAGAGCAGGGATGGATGAGAGGGAAAAGGGATTATTTTCAGCATGTTTTGATTTCAGCCACTTCTGAGTCACTGCTCTGCATTAAGGTTGATACCTGGAGGTGATGGACTCTGTGTGGAGACTCCTGGAGATTAATATCCACATCCAGCTACAATGGGAAAAGCGAAGTGATTTCTCTTTACCTGGAAGAGACGGAGGTTGGGTGTAAATCTTGTGGAAAACAGCACAAAATCCTTCTCAGAAAGGCTCACTGAGGGGATAGAAGCCCTGCAGCCCCGGTGAGCTGGGTGACAAACGGGTCTGGAGGTGCCCAGGCAGGGACCCTAAAGGGCTCTGGCTGTGTCAGGAGAGGGTCAGGCTGGATATTTGGGAAAATTTCTTCAGATAAGGACTGTCCAGCCCTGGCACAGCTGTCCAGGGCAGGGGTGAGTCCCCATCCCTGGAGGGATTTAAAAGCCACGTGGATGTGGCACTGGGGGACACGGGGCAGTGGTGGCCTTGGCAGTGCTGGGGGAATGATTGGACTCGGTGGTCCGAGAGGGCTTTTCCAACCCAAACCACTGCGTGGGTCTGTGACTGCACAGTGCAGTGTGCTGACTGGCAGCAGAAGGAAAGGGAAAGCAAGGCCACAGCATTCGATTTCCCCAGCCTGTGTCTCACCAGCCCTCGGAAGTCACCGTGTCCTGCTCTGAGTGTGGCACCGCGGAGCTGCCGCCCCCCCCGGGGCTGGATCCGAAGCAGGACAGGTTTGAGGACCCCAGGCAGACAATTCCGAGTCAGGATGTGTGGGGTTTAACTCCAAAATTGAGCAGTGATGTGCTGAGCCCACCTCGTTCCCGCTGGCAGCGTGTGGATCTGCTGATCTTGTGCCGCCGGAGCATCCCAGAAGGGTTTGGGTCACACCACAGAGCAGCTGGCAGCTCTCAGTCAGTTGATGTTTTAACCCATGGAACCTATCTCCAGCCAGGCAAGAGCTGTGGGAAAGGGTTGGAATAAATGCAGTGTTTGTGTGTTGCCAGGGCTTCAAAGCTGAGCACGGAGAAGAAAAAATCATCTTGGGCCAGGCAGCTCCCAAAATATTCCCAGCCAAGTGGGAAGCTCGTGTTTCTATAGATACTGGAGCTGGCCAGGACAAATATCCCAGTTTAATCAGCATTCCCACCCGTTCCAGGAGAGGGAAAGTTCCCTGTCCCCTTCCCTGCTGAGCGAGCCCCGTCCCCGCGCGTCACTCCCGGCAGCCTCTCCCCCCCGTGCCCGTGGGGCTGCAGAAGGCTCCCGCTCCCGGGATGACCCCAGCCCCAGCTGCCCCCTGCCCGGGCACGGCTCCCCTGGGCTGTGCCTGCTCCCTGGGGGAAGCTCTGGCACCACCAGCACGGAATTGCCATCCCAGAGCCTCGCTCACGCCCTGTCCTGCAGCCACCGAGGCCTCCTGACGAGGCTCCACTCTTCAAGGCTCCTCTTCTGTCTTGAGATATTCGGGCTACTCTGTTATTCTTAAAGAATTTCTTTTATAATGTGGAGAGTAGGTTGAAATTGAAGACAATCTTATGCCATCCCCCCCCGCCCCCGCTTCTGTTTAGTTCTAACTATTCAAGGCCATTCCCAAATATTTCATTAATTAATTTAGTCTCAAGAGTTGCAGTTTTTCAGCATCGAAATCCAATTGTTCGGTGGGTTTCAGTAAATCATCCCTGAAAGCTTTTTTTCCTACTTAGATACTGGTTTTGCACAGCATCAATCATTCTGCTCGTTGACAGGAAAAAATGTTTTCTAAATCTGGCCTGCTTTATTGTTTTCCCTTACATAAACAAAATGATTTATGAAGTAAGAGGAGGCAAGGAGGAAGAGTTGGATGATCTTTAGAGCACTATTTCTTCTTCATCTGGAGTTGCATGCATTTTTTTCTCCTGGGCTCACGTTGCTGCTGGAGAAGAATTTCCCCTTCCCAGTGACCTCTGTGCGGGTGCTTTTGCACTGTGCCCTGAGATTGGGAAAATCCAAACCTTGTGGCTGCTCCAGGAGGTGTTGATGGGGTTTAACTGGGGCAGTTTTAACTGGGACAAGAGACCCTGAGGGGCTGGAGCGTGTCCAGGGCAGGGAACGGAGCTGGGAAGGGGCTGCAGCCCCAGGAGCGGCTGAGGAAGCTGGGAAAGGGGCTCAGCCTGGAGCAAAGGAGGCTCAGGGGGGCCCTTGTGGCTCTGCACAAGTCCCTGACAGGAGGGGGCAGCCGGGGGGGGCGGGCTCTGCTCGCAGGGAACAGGGACAGGAGGAGAGGGAACGGCCTCAGGCTGGGCCAGGGCAGGCTCAGGGTGGATATTGGGGAAATTCCCTCCTGGGAAGGGCTGCCCAGGCCTGGCACAGCTGCCCAGGGCAGGGGTGAGTGCCCATCCCTGGAGGGATTTCAAAGCCGTGTGGATGTGGCAGCTGGGGACATGGGGCAGCGTGGCCTTGGCAGTGCTGGGGAATGGTTGGACTGAATGATCCTGGAGGGCTTTTCCAGCCTGAACAATTCTGTGATTCCATGTTGTTCCACTCGTGGATTTAATGGATTGCTGGGTGTTCCTGCGCTGTCAGGGCTCTGCTGGGCAGATGTGTCACTGCCCTGCGACACCCCTCACCCCTGTCCTGTGCCACCCCTCACCCCTGTCCTGTGCCCATGGCCAGGCCCAGCCCTGAGCCCGAGGCCGCCCGGGGGTTACAGCAGCTCCCGGCTCTGCATTTCCATCCCGCTTTTCTCCCGGAAAATCCTCGCCCAGGAGGCGCCAGCAGAGCCCGGACACCTCGCAGTGCCCAGAGTACAGGGAGCCCCTGCCCAGCCCTGTCCTCACCCAGCTCTGCTTTACAGCGAAGGCTGGGGAAGAAAATGCTGAGATTTAACTTACCAGCCCTTGGCATATTTTTCTGGGGCAGACAATAGCAGGGAAGGATCATTTATCATAAGTGCGTTCCTCTAATATTCAGAGAAACAGTTTTTCAGCTCTGTGTTATCTGTTATTGCTCCTTTTATGTTCTTGTTCCTTACTATGAGTTTCTGTTCAGGAGAAAAAAAAAAAGTCTATTTCAGAGTGACTGGAGTCCAACATGCAGCTCTTGTGTGATATGTTCAATATTTTATGATTCCTTTCTTCTGAAGTATTTCTAAGAAGCAGAACGTCGCCGGCTGCTGAGGAGAAATCGGATTTGTTATTATTGAACAATCC
Organism: Dryoscopus gambensis; assembly: GCA_013389985.1. Classification (NCBI taxonomy): domain Eukaryota; kingdom Metazoa; phylum Chordata; class Aves; order Passeriformes; family Malaconotidae; genus Dryoscopus; species Dryoscopus gambensis. The sequence goes on from WEIT01029178.1 coordinate 65,988, forward strand.
TTAGAAGAGGAGATGGAACCACAGAGGTGTGGGGGAAGCTTAAAGGTTGAACTCTTCCATCTCCAAAGGAACACAGATGGCAGCTGGAAATAAGAGCTGTGGCTTCTGACCTTTCTGTCATCCCAGTTTTGAAACAGAATCCGGGACTAGAAGCCAGAGGTGAGTTTTGGTTCAAAGGCTGTCACTGCCTGACGTTTGTGCCTGTCCCCAGCAGCAGCCGGGTAAAGGATCTCCCTCCGAGGGGAGCAGCCGTGGGCACAGGCTGGCCCCCTGTCCCTGTCTGCCCTGGGCAGAATCCCAGGGCCATGGAATCCTCCGGGTTGGAAAATCCCCCCAGGATCACCGAGTCCAGCCTGTGCCCACTGCCCACCTTGTCCCAGCCCAGAGCACCCGGTGCCACCTCCAGCCCTTCCTGGGACACCTCCAGGGATGGGCACTCCAAACCTCCCTGGGCAGTTCCAAGGCCTGAGCTCCCTTTCCATGGGGAAATTCCTGCTGCTGTCCACCCTGAGCCTCCCCTGGCCCGGCCTGAGGCCGTTCCCTCCCCTCCTGTCCCTGTTCCCTGCGAGCAGAGCCCGACCCCCCCGGCTGCCCCCTCCTGTCAGGGACTTGTGCAGAGCCACAAGGGCCCCCCTGAGCCTCCTTTGCTCCAGGCTGAGCCCCTTTCCCAGCTCCCTCAGCTGCTCCTGGGGCTGCAGCCCCTTCCCAGCTCCGTTCCCTGCCCTGTCTCTTGTCCTGAGGGGCCCAGAGCTGCCCCAGAGCAGAGGACGTGGTTGGAAGAATGAGGGGAGGGCTCCCATTCACCTGGAATCCTTCAACATCTGGAACCTCGGGAAAACAATCACTGATGGAAATTCCTGGCCTGGCGGCTGAAGCAAAATGAGATGCAGGATATCAAAAACAGCGGGAATTTTATTAGTGCCGTGTAGGGACAATAATGAGGGGCAGAAAGTGCCAGCGAGCAACTGGGCACTTGAGATAAATGTCACAGAGCCAGCGTGGGAATTAATTTGCTGCCTAGATTGTCCTGACACGTCACATTCCGGATGAAATGTGCCTTCCGTGGCATTTCCGAGCTCCAGCCCGAGCCCAGGAATCCTCGGAGCCTGCTCTGGCTCTGTATAAGATTTTTGACTTGAAGCTGCATTTGTTTGGCTCTAAGCACTACACCACAGGTCCCTGCAATTTGCATTTCAAACTTGGCAGGAGGAGAAGAATAAAAATACAGGAGGCAAATTTTGCCGTTATCTCTGGATTTCTGCGGGTTTATCGCTTCCACTCCGAACCCAGCGCGTCTCAGCAAGGCTGGTTTGGACAGATAAAAATAGGAATTTCAGATTGCCAAAGCAAAATGTATTGATAAAAGAAGGAAGGGAAAAATAATGGGGGAAAGAGCACACACCCATGCTCTGAAAGGATGGTCCGAAGTGAGGAACCAGGTGGAAAATGGGAATTTTTAATTGTGGGAGGTGTTTCCTGGGGAGAATCAGTGCAATCAGAAATCTGCATTTTTATTTGGCTGATCCTTGGACAATTTCTGGAGTGGAAAACCTAACCCTGTGCAGGAGGGAGAAGGAACAAAATTCTATTTTTTCCCCCCCTTGAAGCTCACAAAGCTGTTTTTAAACAATACACTTGGATTTGGATCACAGACCCTTCCCCTTTCTGGACCAAACGCGCTCCCTTGGCATTCCCGGGAACGCAGCCGCGCTCCGTGCTGGGAGCTGGCTGCTCCTGCTGGGGCAGTGCCCGCTGTGGGGGCACCCCGGGCAGGAACAGGGTGCAAGCTCCTGGATCCGCTCAGAGCGAGGGCTGCTCAAGGGGGAAGCACTGGGGGTGTCTCCCTCAGCTGCTTCCCAGGTATTCCGCAGTCTCCAGAGCGGAGAAGGGATTTGGGAGCTGTCCCCTGGGGTTTCCTTTCCCCAGTCAGACAAACTGGAAGGTCTGAGCACTGCAGTGACAGACGGGCACAGACAAGGCTGGGGATGGCCCTGGGGGGTTTGGGGAGTTTGGGATGCAGCCCCAGTCAGGCTCCTGGGAGTCCTGGGCAGTGCCTGGTTATCCTGCTCGCAGGTGCTGGTGGATATTTTGGGTTATGGGCTCCCCGTGGGTGACGTTTTGCGTTCTGAAGAGTCCAGGCTGGATATTTGCAGGAGTTGCATTTGTTGTGCTTTATCGGGGTGGTTCCATCGGCTCCTGCTCGTGAGGCTCATCGTGGCAGTGCCCTGAGAGTGGGAACAAATGGGATTTACTGGGAAAACTGAGGGGGAAAGGGCCTGAGGGTCTAAAGAGGAAATACAAACCACGGCCGAATCCGGCAGAGCTCTGTCACTGCAGCCTGCGGCTGCCCCGGCCACAGAGGCAGGACCCGGGGAGCGGCTGAGGAGAGATCCCTGCGGCCGCCCAGGCGCCAGCACCTGCGGCTGCATCTCCGCAGGGGACAGCGGGGACATTCCCGGGGCAGGGATTTCCCTGCACGGCCCCGCAGCCGGGGTTTGGCTGCAGGAGGCACGGCTCGGTGCAGCAGGGGGAACTGTTCACCTGCTCATGGCACGGCTGGGAACAGCTGCGGCTTCTCCCGGGATGCTGCTCAGCAGGGGCACGATGCAGCCCGAAATCAGGGAAAGCAGCCCCGATCCCAGAGAAAGGACCGGGAGCGGGGAGAGGCAGAGCGCCTGGCGGCACCCAGGAATCACAGAAATGGGGTCTGAGGGGTCCTTCTGCCAGGACTCCAGGAGTGCTTGGGCAACGCTCCCAGCACGGCGTGGGATTGTTTGGGGTGCAGGGCCAGGGGCTGGGTCTGTGATCCTGTGGGATTGTTTGGGGTGCAGGGGCGGGAGCTGGGTCTGTGGTCCTGT
>WEIT01029178.1:69482-81951 GCA_013389985.1 Dryoscopus gambensis
CTGTGATCCTGTGGGATTGTTTGGGGTGTCTGTGCAGGGCCAGGAGCTGGGTCTGTGATCCTGTGGGATTGTTTGGGGTGCAGGGCCAGGAGCTGGGTCTGTGATCCTGTGGGATTGTTTGGGGTGTCTGTGCGGGGCCAGCAGCTGGGCCCGTGATCCTGTGGGTCCCTCCAGCTCAGGACAGTCAGTGGTGATTACAGGAATGGCAGAATCGTTCCCACTTGGTGCTCCTGTGGATGAACTGCCTTTCTATCATTCCCCAGGGATCCATCCCGTATTTATGGCTGCAGTCAGTGAGACTCCAGTGCCATAAATAACTCTGTGTCCACAATGTGTGACTTTGTTTTATGGATCCCCATCAATGGATTAAATTAGATTTTCCTGGATATGACTTTTACAGGGGAGGAACACACTCAGAGAGAAGGAGCTGCCTGGGTGACCTTGGGCTTGAACTTTGGGGTTTTGGCAAAAAAAGGAGGTTCAGGGAGGGTAGGAGATGATTGCAGTCAACGTGAGGATGCATTTCCTTCTTCCATGTGTTCACAGAGGCATGGAATGGTTTGGGTTGGAAGGGACCCCAAAGCTCCTCTTGTTCCAGCCCCTGCCAGGGGCATCTCTCAGGACTCTCCCCTGCAGGATGGGACTCTCCACGTCCCCCCAGAGTTTTACTCTCACCTTGAGTTCTGGAGAATGTTGTAAATGTACCCAAAAAATCCTTTTCTTCGCAAAATAGCCCCAGAAGCCTTTTTGCAGTGAGTCAGAACTTTCATCCTTCTCATCTCTGTCCTGTGGACATTCTCTGGGAGCTCACCTTGTCCAGGACACGTCGGGAAGGGGAAGGGGAAGGGGAAGGGGAAGGGGAAGGGGAAGGGGAAGAGACACGTTGTTGTTGTTGTTGTGGAAGGGGCTCAGGGCTGCAGCTTTGCCCTCTGGAACTTCCCCTGAGGGTTCCTGTCCATAAACCCCAAGAGAACCAGAGAGGGAAATTCCCTTTCCAGAGGTGCTCTTGGGCTCAGGAACTGCCAGGAAGTTCCACCCTGCAGCTGAGGATCTTTGAGGCTCCAGGGTCCCACAGAGCAGCATTTTTGTGGTGTTGATGCAGTTCTGGGGGAGCCCAGCACTACAAATGTCACTGGCTTTTCCTTTTCCTACGGAAAGAGGCAGCAAATAAAGACAAAGGGGGTTTTTTTTGTGTTGTTTTGGTCCCTTTTTTTAAAGTGTAGAAAACAATCTCCGTTCAGAACCTTGGAAAAAATGCTCGTTTCTGCCAGCAAAGGGAGGATGGGGGAGCATGAGGCAGCAGCAGCAGCAGCAGTTTCTTTTTGGGAAGAAAGGACAGGAAAGCAGCGTAGCAGCAAGATTTGTGCTTATTAAAGACAGCACCAGGGCTCGAGGCAACATTTATTAGACACAGTCACAAAAGTCTGGAGTGGGATTTACCACTGCCTATCGCCGGGAAAAATAACAACTAATGAAGGCTGCATTTGTTCAAGCAAGCCAAATATCCCATTAAAATTCCTGCTGGCATTCGCAGGTAGGAGAAGCAAGGGAATGCATTTTCCAGGGGGGTTGTTTGTTAGGAACAAAGGGAAGCTGGGCCCTGGTGGCCCTTCCAGAAGGAGCTGGTGCTGCTCCCACCCGCGGGAGGTGTTGGGGTGTGAAGGATCCGCCTGGGCCAGCCCCGATGGGCAGGGGCCGCTGCGGGCTCCGGGCTCTGCGTGTTCCCAGCAGCCAGGATGGAATCCAGGGTGGCTCAGGCTGGAAAAGCCCCCTCAGACCATGGAGTCCAACCACTCCCCAGCACTGCCAAGGCCACCAGGGCTGGACAGCCTTTCCAGGAGGGAATTTCCCCAATATCCCACCTGAGCCTCCCCTGGCCCAGCCTGAGGCTGTTCCCTCTCCTCCTGTCCCTGTTGGAAAATCCCCCCAGGATCACCGAGTCCAGCCTGTGCCCACTGCCCACCTTGTCCCAGCCCAGAGCACCCAGTGCCACCTCCAGCCCTTCCTGGGACACCTCCAGGGATGGGCACTCCAAACCTCCCTGGGCAGTTCCAAGGCCTGAGCTCCCTTTCCATGGGGAAATTCCTGCTGGTGCCACCCTGAGCTCCCCTGGCCCAGCCTGAGGCCGTTCCCTCTCCTCCTGTCCCTGTTCCCTGCGAGCAGAGCCCGACCCCCCCGGCTGCCCCCTCCTGTCAGGGACTTGTGCAGAGCCACAAGGTCCCCCCTGAGCCTCCTTTGCTCCAGGCTGAGCCCCTTTCCCAGCTCCCTCAGCCGCTCCTGGGGCTCCAGCCCCTTCCCAGCTCTGTTCCCTGCCCTGGAAGGGAAGAGCTGCTGGTGCCAGGCCATGTGCTTGCTGGAACTGCCAAATGCAAGAAGCAAAAATGCCTAAAAGTAACTTGCAGCAAAATTCTGTTCTATTTTGGATATAATTTATATATATATGTTTATAGTATTTATATCTAATCCCCATTTAACTCCCTCCATACCAAGCTACGCAAAGCACATTTTTTTTATCCCCACTGAGACCCTCAGAGCACCCAACCCCACCTGTCTCTTTTTAAAATCCATTTGCAAAGAGCTTTGCTGAGAGAAATTGAACAGTGAATTTAACTCTTTGTCAGTTTGGCCCTAAGTAAGAATTTAAGTCTAGGTAAGGATGATTATTAAAGAGGCTCCCCTGGTAAAGGGGATGATTAAAGTGTTCCTGGGCACTCTGCACTCCTCCAGAATTTAATGTGCAAGTTGCCTTTTCCTTGGGGTGCACGAACTCGGAGGTGAAGGTCCTGCAAGGGGCTCAGGTGGTTAAATGTGTGCGGGACACGAAAATGAACAAACAAATAAATAACCACAAGGAGTTCTTTAATCTCCCTTTGAGGCAGCATTCTTTGCTCGCCATGTATTAATTAAAGCATGACCCGGCTGCTGAGCTTATCTGTACAAAGTCAGAACTGTTCATATTCTTCTTTTTTGTGCTCCTCTTTATTGGCTTTGCAGCCCAGGCACCACAGCACCGCTGAACCAATTAAGTGGCCGGAGTACAAGGTTTATTACACATGCTCAGAAATTAAATTCCTCAGCACCCAGTAATGAGGCACCTTAAAATGCAAGAGACTGGGCAGGTGCAATCCATCAAAATAAATCCAGCCTGATACTCTCTTTAAGGGTTTATTGGAGCTATAAAGCCGGAGTAGAGCAGTGGTGATCGGAATAGAAACCCTCTGATTAAAATTCCCTTGGTTTCCCCTTGCTGGGGTGGAGGAGGCTCCGCTGGGCAGGGGAAGGGAATCCAGGCTGCACTCTGGGAAAAGCAAAGGGAATTTGAGGAGGGCATCATCCCGCTGGAGCCTGGAGCACAGAGCTGGTGCTCCTCCCTGGAATGAGCAGCCTGGTGCCCATGGAAAGGGTTAAATAAATCCCACAATATGCAAAGATTGGGTGTTCCAGAGGAATGTCGTTGCTGGTGTTGCCTGAGACTGTAAATTTTGGGTTTCCACCATGAACCTGAAGACAGAAAGCAACGACTCCGTGGGAGTGCTGCAGCGCCGTGACTGGGAGCGATCCAGGGCCGGGACTCCCGGGAATTCCTGAGGCTGAGCAGGAAGCTCACGCAGCCCCCAGATTCCAGCTGGGGCCCTGTGCCCAGGCTGCGTGGTCCCGGGGGAAGCTGTGCTGCTGCAGACTGTCCCTCTGGGGCTGACTGTCCCCAGGATGGTCCTGGGGCCTGCCGAGCACGGGCCTGGCCACGGGGGTCAGCAGATTTTTGGGGTCGGCAGATTTTCAGGGTTATAGCTCTGAGGTGCCATCAGCAGCTGAGCCCTTCAGGGGTTCCTGCTGTGCCCTGAACGTGTCCCTGCCCTCAGCTTGCTCCATTCCCTCCTGTTGGAAGTGGCCGCTCTCAGTGGGGCTGGAATCGGCTCCTGCTCCTCCAGTGGGAATTCCGGGCAGGTCAGCAGAGGCCAGGGGGTCCCTAAACTGGGGGTGCTGCCAACCCTGGGCTGCTGTACCCGAGCTCACAGACACCTCCGAGCTTTGGGCACAAACCAGAGGTTTGGTACAGCCAAGGTTCCTTCTGGCAGACGAAGGAAATGGCCGGGAAGCAGCCCCTGGCCCCCCTGATCCATGTCTCCCCAGCTTTGGATAACCCCTGGGAGCCGGCGGGAGAGGCTGGGAGCTGTGGGGCTGTCAGGCAAGCAGGACCCCGAGCCTCCCGGCAGAGCTGCGGGGCACTGCCCGGCTCGATGAACGCTGCGATGTGTCGGGAGGGCCGGCACAGGGGCAGCTGCTCGGGGAGCTGGGGCATCGGGAGCTGCAGCCGGCTCCTGGGAGCGTTTGTGCCCGGTTCCCTCTGAACCAGCAATTTACCGGGGCAGGCTCGCTTGGGATGCAGCTGCTCCGCATCCCCTGGGGCGTCCCAGATCTTCGCGTTCCCCACCCTGCTCCAGCTCCCGCTCCAGCAGAGCGGGCACCGGGACGTTCCTCATCCTGGCTCCCTCTCCAGCAGCTCGGGCACTGGGATATTCCTCATCCCGGCTCCCTCTCCAGCCGCGCGGGCACCGGGACATTCCCCATCCCGGCTCCCTCTCCAGCAGCTCGGGCACCGGGACATTCCCCATCCCGGCTCCCTCTCCAGCCGCGCGGGCACCGGGACATTCCCCATCCCGGCTCCCTCTCCAGCAGCTCGGGCACCGGGACATTCCCCATCCCGGCTCCCTCTCCAGCCGCGCGGGCACCGGGACATTCCCCATCCCGGCTCCCTCTCCAGCAGCTCGGGCACCGGGACATTCCCCATCCCGGCTCCCTCTCCAGCCGCGCGGGCACCGGGACATTCCCCATCCCGGCTCCCTCTCCAGCAGCTCGGGCACCGGGACATTCCCCATCCCGGCTCCCTCTCCAGCCGCGCGGGCACCGGGACATTCCCCATCCCGGCTCCCTCTCCAGCAGCTCGGGCACCGGGACATTCCCCATCCCGGCTCCCTCTCCAGCCGCGCGGGCACCGGGACATTCCCCATCCCGGCTCCCTCTCCAGCAGCTCGGGCACCGGGACATTCCCCATCCCGGCTCCCGGCCGCCCCGCTGTGCCCGTCCGCAGCTCCCAGTCCCGGGCAGCCGCGGTTCAGCGTCAGGCGAGGCGATCCGGGAGCGTTCCCGAGGTGTTTCCAGACCCCCGGGAGCGGGCAGGGCCTTTAGGAGCCGCGCTGTTCCGTCGCTTCTCTCCCGCCGCAGCCTCACCCCGGGCGGGAGCGCGGCCTCGGCGGGGTTGCCGTGGAAACGCGGCCGATGCGCCCGATGCTCTGAAAGGTGTCTTTGTGCCGGTGGTGGCCGCGCGGTGTTTGGGGGACAGGGCGACGCTTCACCAGCTCTGTTTCCTTCGGAAAGCGGCTCCTTCCTCCCGGGAGCCGCCTCTCCCCCCTGCGTGCCTCCCCCGCCCCCGGAGCAGTCGGGCAGGGATTTAGGGATCACCAGGACAGCTCAGGGCAGCGGCTTTTCCTCTCGGCTCTCACTGGGTCAGGTTTGCTTCTGCAGCAGAACTGCTGGGCTCGGGAGGATCCCGGAATCCCAGACTGGTTTGGGTGGGGAGGGACCTCAAAGCCCACCCAGTGCCCCCCCTGCCATGGCAGGGACACCTCCCACTGTCCCAGGCTGCTCCCAGCCCCAATGTCCAGCCTGGCCTTGGGCACTGCCAGGGATCCAGGGGCAGCCCCAGCTGCTCTGGGAATCCCATCGCAGCCCCTCCCCACCCTCCCAGGGGACAATCCCTTCCCAATATCCCATCCAGCCCTGCCCTCTGGCAGTGGGAATTCTCTCCCTTTTGTCCTAAGGCTGAAATTCCACCATCCCCAGGGATGTCACAGCTCAGCCCCTGCAGGGTTCCCCTCACAGATTCCTCGAGGACTCTCCCCAAAGCTCTGCCTCAGCTGAAGAATTGTTCCTTTCTTGCCAGTAAACAGCGACGTGCAGGAAAATCCATCCAGGAATTCATTGTAGGAGCTGCAACACAAGAGGGACGCTCACTCAGGGCAGCTGGTAATTCACTGCAGAAAATTTGGTCATTCCTTTCTCTTTTCCCCTGAATAAAGTCAATTACTGTGAAATAAAGACACTTCCCCCCGTATAAAGAAAAGGTAAGAGTTAGGAACAATACAGCCAAAATGTTTTATTTGGGCAATACAAATACAATCAAATCAAAAATATCACAGATTTTCATACATTAGTAAGAAGTTACTGTACACTTGAACAGTTGCCATTTTTTACAGCTAAACAAAGCTTTACCTTTATTAAAATGTATTTTCCTCTCACATAAAATATACACTTTGCACTGACGTATTTTACATGGGACACCTCTCTGGGGAAGAACAGCTCACGAACAACGCACGACAGGGCCACCTTCTCTACCCCACACAGAGCACATCGAAGCGAGACACACGGCTGCTCCCGCCGGGCTGCGGGGACGCTGCTGCCTCCGAGACTGCCGGGCGGGCTCCCGCTCCCGCGCGGGGCTCGGGGCTCTGCCTGCGCCCGGCTGCGAGGAAGCGCCCTCCCGGGATGTCCCCGACCCAGGGCGGCGGGGTTGGGGCTGTAACACCACGGTGGGGCATTCCATACCGGCTCCGGCAGCCGGCGGAATTCCGGATCCGCGGGAATCGGTGGAAGCCTCGCCGCGGAGCCCAGAACAGGGGGGAGCCTGCGGTGGTGCTGTACCCCCAGCCCCCAGTACAGATCCAAGGAGGGGTGTGGGAACAGCTCCGATCCGACTCTGGATCACCGGGAGGTCCCGCGGGAGCTGCCCGGCCCCGCCCGGAACCGCTCGTTCCGGATTGTTTTGGGATTGAATTTGGAGAACGGATGCAGCAATAAATGCACTCGTCCCTACAGGCTGGAGGGAAATCTGGGATGAACTCGGGACTCTGCCAGCCTCGGGTTAAAGGAATTAAAGAAACAGAGGAAAAGGAAATGTCACCGTGGTTTAATCCTGGGAGAAGTTCTGCTCTTAACCTAAGGAAAAACTTCTGGAAAAGTGATTTTCCTCCCTGCCCACTGTACAGCAGTGAGGGGACAGGGAAGTCAGCGAGTGGCTTTGGAAAGACCTCCGTGTGTTTTAAAGAGGATTTTTATGGACTTGCAAGGAGGGAGATCTGTGGGATACGGACACAGACACTCTGTGGGCTGCAGCTTTGGCCTTGCAATGCTCTGCCTCGGCTTGAGACCCCCAAAAGGCACCAGCCACTTGCTGAGGGTTTGGAGGGGTCGGGCCAGCGCTTGGATCTGGGAATGTCAGCCCAAGCCTGGGATCTCAAGGCGCCTTCAGACCCCAACTCCTCTTTCTGGTCCCGTCCTGCTGCCAGGTTGGCTTTCCACAGAAACACCCTCCCTGCCTCAGGCATCCCTGCCTGCCGGGATTCCCACAGGGACCTGGGAATAGGGGCTTGTTCCTCTTCCAAAAACTCCTGCCATCCTCAGGAATAAGGCATCCGTTGAGTTTAGTTACTGTAAACCAGTTTTGAAAAATGAAAATCCTCACTGTGCCCTGGCATCCCGAGGGGATTTATTTAGAAATGAATAAAAAAGACTAAAATATATATTTTTATCTATATATCATTATCCTTTGCTAGTCGTAACACAATGTACAGTCTGCAACCTGATTCGGGAAGAAAATACAATCCTGGACAGGAACAGTGGGGATGGAGGGAAAAGGGACTCAGCATCTCCATTGTTCGTGCCTTTACTGGGTTAAATGGCTTTGTCCTCTCTGGGGCTCGGGGTCCCTCAGGGAGAGGCAGCTCAGGGGTTCTGCACCCCCAGGGTCACCCATGGAGGCAGATCTGGGAGCGAGGATCAAATCCTGACTCGGAGCGAGGATCAAATCCTCCCTGGGAGCGAGGATCAAATCCTCCCTGGGAGCGAGGATCAAATCCTCCCTGGGAGCGAGGATCAAATCCTCCCTGGGAGCGAGCCCCACGTGCTGGATTGTCGGGCTGAGAGAGGGATGGCCACACATGGAAAGTGCTCCCGGCCTTGGCTTGGGTGGAGGAGGAATTCCCGGCCCCAGCTGCCTCTGGAGCCGAGGTGGGGGCTGGCCGTGCTCCATCACCCCTGCCAGGAGCTGTGGGAATGTGTTTCTGCACGGCTGCTGCTGACTGATGGAGTTTAAGTGGAATTTGATGCAGTTGGAGTGGTCCCAGCCATGGGAATAGATTTCTGCAGCAGTGCAGGGGTGACCAGGGCACTGCCAGGGATTCGATTTCCTTGGATTCGCTCGGCTTGTGCTGCTGTCAGCTGTAAACAAGCCAGGGAACAAACACAGGATCTGGACTTCCCAGGCAGACACTGGACGCTGGGCTGGAGGAGGGATTTTGGCAGGGGTGGGTGATGGGCACTGCCTGGAACGTGACGCAGTTGGGATGGTGAGAATTGCACATTCTACAGAAGCACTTCCAGGCTGGCTGTGCAGAGCAGCTGCGGCTGCTCCGTCCCTGGCAGTGTCCCAGGCCGGGCTGGACGGGGCTGGGAGCAGCCTGGGATGGTGGAGGGTGGAGGAGAGAGGAACTGAATGGGGTCTAAGGTCCCTGCCAACCCAAAGCATTCCATGATTTTATGATTATTCTTGGATTTGTTATGAATTCAGGCAAGAATTCCCCTGTGAGGGAGCTGCCCGTGCTCCCACAGGGGCGGGAGTCGGCTTTGCTGTAACCTGGGGCTCTTGGTTTGTCTGGGACAAGCCCAGCAGTGTTTGTGGCTCTCGTTGCCCCCCAGCTCGGTGCTCACAGACCTGCAGCTCATTCAGGTTTGGCTCTTGTGGCTGAGGTTTTTTGGCCCTATCATCAATAAAATCAGAATAAATTTATTTAGCTAAGCTGAGGTTTGGGAAATCCTATAAAAGTGATTATTTTTTTACAGTTAAGGTGCGTGTGTGGGACATCCTTTAGAGAGAGGGGCATATCTGGAGTGTTTTGTATCTTGGCCCCGAGCATTCCACGTGTCCTGGCTTTCCTTGCATCACTGGTGTGGCTCTTGCTCAACTCTGGAAGCATTCTGGAGTTGTTTGGGATTACCTGGCCTTTTTCCCTGTGCCCTGGAGCCCAGTCAAACCTCTCCACATGTAGGCTGATTTTTATTCTTCCCCATATTTAATTTAATGGTTCTGCCTCACTTTCTGCAGGAAATGAGAAGGCAAGGCCAATATTTGCCATGAATGAAAATGGAAATTCGTAAGTCAACACCCTGGGCCAGCCCTGCCTCTCTGTTACACAAACCCAGCGGGGTTGGCTTTGTTTAAACCACCGAGGTTTGCACCTCTCTTGTTTTGTATTTATTTTAATAAGAGCATTTGAGGACTGTGGGTGGTTGGCTCTCCCAGCACACGTGTCAAACCTGGCAGGTTTGCTTTCCTAGAGAGCAGCTTCAGACTGGATTCACCTCAGTCATTTATTCTGCACAGAAAAGAGCACTGGGCTGTTGCCAAAGGGCTTTTTTAGCATTTAAGGGATTGAAATGAATGGGAAATATTGTTTTTCATTCATCAGCCTTATGTAAAATGGGCCCTGGTTTAGCTTTTCCAAGGCAATGTGATGGAATGGTTGGAATTGCTGATTTTGGACGCCCTTTCCAGCCTTGGTGATTCCGTGGATCTTTGTGATTCTGTGGATCCCAGGAGAACCCGGGGGGGCAGGCTCCAGCTCTCCCACAGCGAGTTCTCCCCGGGTGTTCTTTTCTCTTGTTTTAAGCTGATTTTAGCAAACAAACCCCGTTCAAATTGCCATTTGCTCAGACTCTTCCACTGGGACTCTCCCAGGCTGCGCTGCATTCCCTGGGAAGTGGAAATTCCCAGTCAGCCGGCCGGGCTCTGGCACCACGGCCTGGGAGCTCCAGGGACTTCTGGCCTTTGCCTGCAGGGATCACAGGGGGCAGAGGGGACCCTGGAGCCTGCCCAGGGCTGACGGGGAACGAGTGGGAATGCTGGGTTGGCCAGGGTGGGCACTGCATCCCAGAGCATCCCAGCAAAACCCAACTGCATCCCAGAGCATCCCAGAGCATCCCAGCAAAACCCAACTGCATCCCACTGCATCTCAGTGCATCCCAGAGCATCCCAGAGCATTCCAACAAAACCCCAACTGCATCCCACTGCATCCCAGGGCATCCCAACAAACCCCAACTGCATCCCACTGCATCCCAGAGCATCCCAGCAAAACCCAACTGCATCCCACTGCATCTCAGTGCATCCCAGAGCATCCCAGAGCATTCCAACAAAACCCACCTGCATCCCACTGCATCCCAGAGCATCCCAGTGCATCCCAGAGCATTCCAACAAACTCCAACTGCATCCCACTGCATCCCAGGGCATCCCAACAAAACCCAACTGCATCCCACTGAATCCCAGAGCATCCCAGAGCATCCCAACAAAACCCAACTGCATCCCACTGAATCCCAGAACATCCCAGAGCATCCCAGCAAAACCCAACTGCATCCCACTGCATCTCAGTGCATCCCACTGCATCCCAGAGCATCCCAACAAAACCCAACTGCATCTCAGTGCATCCCAGAGCATCCCAGAGCATTCCAACAAAACCCAACTGCATCCCAGAGCATCCCAACAAAACTCAGCTGCATCCCAGCCATCCCCTCATCCCTCAGTGTTGATGAGAAGCTGTCGTTCCCCACCAGCAGTAATTCCCAGTGTGGATTAGATTCCTGTGGGAGAAGGGCTGTGCTGTTTGTTCCAGCAGCAGCCCTGGCATGGGAGCTCTGTGTTCCCGGGCAGGAGGAGCCCGGGCTCCCTTCGCTCCCCTTAATGCTTCCCTGACCTTGTTTGCCTGGAAGGAGCTTTGCCTCGGGAGCTGCAATTCCAGGGAGCGATTCCTGCGGGCAGGAGGAGCCGGGCAGGGTGAGCCCCGCTGGGTGATTCCTGCTGGGTGAGCCCTGCCCAGTGGTCCAGTGCTGGGGTCAGAGCTGGGGCCCCCGTGCCAGGAGAGACCCTGAGGGGCTGGAGCGTGTCCAGGGCAGGGCACGGAGCTGGGAAGGGGCTGGAGCCCCAGGAGCGGCTGAGGGAGCTGGGAAAGGGGCTCAGCCTGGAGCAGAGGAGGCTCAGGGGGGCCCTTGTGGCTCTGCACAAGTCCCGGACAGGAGGGGGCAGCCGGGGGGGTCGGGCTCTGCTCGCAGGGAACAGGGACAGGAGGAGAGGGAACGGCCTCAGGCTGGGCCAGGGGAGGCTCAGGGGGGACAGCAGCAGGAATTTCCCCATGGAAAGGGAGCTCAGGCCTTGGAACTGCCCAGGGAGGTTTGGAGTGCCCACCCCTGGAGGTGTCCCAGGAAGGGCTGGAGGTGGCACTGGGTGCTCTGGGCTGGGGACAAGGTGGGCAGTGGGCACAGCTTGGGCTCGGTGATCCTGGGGGGATTTTCCAACCTCACTGATGTTGGGATTCTGTTTGGACCTCACAAATGTGCTGAAGATTCTCAAAATGCTGGATTTTGTTGGTAAAAAAAAAATTGAGGAACAGCTGCTTTGCAACCCCGTGTTAGATGATGGTTTAAGAGTTTCTGTGGGTCTGTCCAGGACTGGGGGATCCCAATTCCCCTCCCTGGTCCCTGCAGCGTCACTGGGAGCTTTGGTGCCGGATCATTATCAGTATTTATCACAGCAGGGATGCAGGGGTGGGGCGGGGATGTGCCTGGAGGTGCTGGGGGGATGCAGAAATACGGAACTGAGCACTGCAGAGTAAATAAATGCTCGTGTTCCAGGCCAGCTCTGGGGACGGGGAGAGCCCGGCACCCAGCAAGAAGGAGAAACGCAATCAAATCCCTGGGAAAGCTGTTCCCCCCCGCCGTCACAAGGACCAAAGCTGTTAACAGGATTTCTAACGGGTGTTTTATTCTCTCCCCTCGAAGTCTGCTGCCAGTAAAGTCTCCCTTTGTCACAGCTGAAGTATTTACTTGAGGGTACAAAAGGGGACGAGGCCCGGCAGAGCCCGGCTGAGCTGCTGCCCAAACACACAGAGGGGAACGGGCAAAAAGGCCCACGAGGGGTCAAATACTGAGGAGAGGGAAGCAATTCCGGAGCAAGAGAAGCAATTCTGGAGCAAGGGAAGCAGTTCCAGAGGAAGGGAGGCAATTCAAGTGCAAAGGAAGCAGTTCTGGAGCAAGGGAAGTAATTCCAGAGCAAGGGAGGCAATTCTGGAGCAAAGGAAGCAGTTCTGGAGCAAGGGAAGCAATTCCAGAGCAAGGGAAGTGGTTCTGGAGCAAGGGAAGCAGTTCTGGAGTAACAGAAACAGTTCTGGAGTAAGGGAAGCAGTTCCAGAGCAAGGCAGGCTGTTCAGGCCCGCCCGGCGCCAGGCCCCGCGCAGCCCCGGGCCGTGACGGGCCAGAGCTCCCGGGGCCGGCCTGGGCTGCTGCGGCTCCGAGTTCTGAGCTGCCTGCAGCGGGTTGGGATCGCCCTCATTTCCCCGTCAGGGGGGTTGGAGAGGCTTTGGGGAGCGCG
>WEIT01029178.1:82230-92300 GCA_013389985.1 Dryoscopus gambensis
ATTTAATTTAATTTAATTTTATATTATTTTATTTTTTTATTTTTTATTTTAGATTTTATTTATTTTTAAAATTTAATTTTTAATTTAATTTAATTTAATTTAATTTAATTTATTTTATTTTATTTTATTTTACTCTGTTTCAAACCCCTGAGCCAGGCCCTGTCACTGGCCACTGTCACCTCCCTGGGGAGCTGCTGGAGCTCCAGCCTGCCCAGGCTCTCCTCGGTGTGCCAGGCAGGAATCAGCCTGGACAGAGAAGGGGGAATGGCTCTTTATTCCCTCAGCTGTGCCAGTAGTGCCCATTTTCCCTGGCAGGATGTCCTGATTTGTGGTTTTTCCCTCTGGAGTTGCCTCCCCTGGCAGTGCCACGGTTCCCCAGGAATGCCTTTGCCTCATTTCTCCCTTTCCAAGTCCTGCCCTGCAGAGGTGGAGCTGCCTCCTGGAGCGGCCTCCTCGCCGTGCCCTGTGCAGGGCCAGCAGCTCTGCCCCCACTCACTGCTTTTTCTGGTTAGATAAAGATTTTAAAGCGAATCTCTCCTTTAAATCGTGTCCCTCACTCGGCAGCCAGGGAGCTGTGAAACGTCTCGGGGGGCTTAGAGCAAGTTATTAACACGGTGAGATTATTGTGTTTATTCCAATTTCACTGTTCACAGCTCAGCACAAAGCCAGCACGGCTTCGCAATTCCTAATAAATCACTTTAAAAACACACTTTCATTACCTGTCTGCAAGTATTTTTGTTTTTCTAGGCTATTTTTAGCCCTAGTCTCTGCTGCACCGTTCAGGCGTTACTGTCGTGCCGGCTGCTTAGTGCCGAGCTGGGTGTTCAGGGCTTGTTTACTCCTTGAAATTGCCTTACGGGATGACAATGCCCCGAGCCGGGTGCCCTCCCCGCCCAGGAGAAGAGATCCCGTGGAAGGTGTTATAAATAAGAGGCCAGATTATCAATTTAACAATTGTCCATTCATTTGATACTTCATTGTAGTTTTTGTTCATTACCTGAATGTTATATTTTGTCCTTATTTAACTGTTACTGCTAATTATTCTGCTGTAAAAACCACCCCTAATTCGGTAAAGCTACTCCTTATCAGGAAATGCTAATTCGAGGAATGTGTGGNACTTGGATGACAAGCTGAAATTGCTTTCCTGGCCACTCTCCTGTGAGGAGAGCAGGCCCGGCTTTATCACTGTGAGTGGCAAGGCCGAATTCCTCCTCCCCCACGTCGGAGCCGGGAGCAGCGGAGGTGTGCGCAGCCTGCCGGGCACCCAACCCAAGCTGATCACTTTTAATAAAGGCTTTTAAAGGACTTGCAGTCCTGCCCGTGTTTATTTCAGAAGGGAAGCAGGTGGCTCCGAACCGAGGTGTGACCCCGGGCACCGCTGCACCTGCCCTGCCACAGCCTCCCCGCGTCAGCCGAGCAATTAAAGCACCAGCAAGATGCACCAGGACCTGAGGGGTTTGTGCTCAGGGCCCGCTGTGAGGTTCTGTCCCTCGGCTTCCCAATGTAAAGCAGGAGGGAAAAATCCAAAGTCTGCCAGGGCAGAGGGATAAATCCATAGTGTGTAAACTGTGGGGCACTGCCGCATCCCAGCCCTGCCTTCAGCTAAAGGGGAGGATTTAGATGGGATCTTGGGCAGGAACTGTTCCCTGGGAGGGTGGGCAGGCCCTGGCACAGCGTGCCCAGAGCAGCTGTGGCTGCCCCTGGATCCCTGGCAGTGCCCAAGGCCAGGCTGGATGGGGCTGGGAGCAGCCTGGGATGGTGCAAGGCGTCCCTGCCATGCAGGGGTGGGATGAGCTTTGAGGTCCCTCCCAACCCAGCCCGTTCCAGGATTCCACGCGTTGTTATGGAAGGCACAAGACATTTGAAGAGCTCAGGTGCACTGGGAAGGCCCGGGAGCGATGGAGCAGCCCCACGTCCCCCAGGAGAGCTGGAGCGTGGCCGCAGGGTGCCAGAGGTGCTCCCCACCCCAGGTGTCCCCGAGCTGGTTCCCTTCGAGCCCAAACCTCGGCAGGGGCACAGCCCAGAGCTGCTGGGGGCTGGGCACGCCTTGCTCTGTGTCCCTGCTGACAAAGCCGTGTCCTCTCCCCTTCCACAGCAACTCGGGGACTCCTGTGTGTACCTAGGAAAGGTGTGCTTCCTTTAACTGGGCACACTGTGAATGCCAAATTGCAGCCTGTACCACTGAGTCTGCTGTTCTGCTTCTGCCCACTGCTGCAGGGCAGCATTCTGCTTTGGGGAAGGCATTTAAACCTCTTCACAGTGATTTATGTATTCTTATGTTCTATTTACGCCCGTCTCTATTAGATTTCCACAGATAGAAGAGGTTTTAGGGATCACTCTTATCTCTGGGCTGAGCAGGGGCAGCACATCTTGCTGGGGAGCCCAGGAGCTGGCTGGTCTAAGGGTATTGCTAATTATGGAGCATTAATTATGCGGTTTGAAGCCTTACACACACAGACCATCACTTGTGACAGCACCCAGGGACTCTGGCTGTGTTCAGCCCCTGCTGTTCATCCCTGCCCTTATCTGCTGCTCTCGAATTCTCCAGGAGAGGTGAAAATGTGTCACAGCATCGATGTAAAGCAACTTTCCTTTTATAAGACGCGTGTGGGATGGAGGATTAGAATAATACTCTAATTCTTATATAATGCTTTAATTTCCTGGGCAGTGCATTACAGGCAGGGCTGCTCAGGAGCTGTTCTAGAGATCCAAACCCAAACCTCTCTTTCCTCTCTTAGTCGCTGTTTTCTGACTCCTTCTCACATCACTTTAATACATCACCACTTCCCAAGGCCAGACATCCTCGTTTAGATTGTTACGTTATCTCTTGGGGTGTTTTTTCTATCTCTTGGGGCATTTTTCTATCCGTTGGGGTATGTTTTCTATCTCTTGGGATGTGTTTTCTGTCTCTTGGGATGTGTTTTCTGTCTCTTGGGATATGTTTTCTCTATCTGTTGGGGCAGTTTTCTCTCTCTTGGGGTATGTTTTCTATCTCTTGGGATATGTTTTCTGTCTGTTGGGGTATGTTTTCTACCTCCTGGGGTACATTTTTTCTCTCTGTTGGGGCATTTTTTAGCTATTTCCCCGTGACTGCACGGGAACCCCAGGCCAGCCCCCGTGCTGGGTGGGTCTCTCCCAGCCCTCTTGGAGCAGATGTGACCAGCACCAGCTGTGAACAGCCTGATGGGGCTGGGAGCAGCCTGGCCCAGCTGGAGGAGCTTTGCAGGACACTCATGGGCAGCTGCTCCTTGGAGTCCTTGTGAATAACGGAGGGAAAGCTGCTCGTGGAGGTGTTCACACCCCGTCTCCATTTGAGATGGTTTCTCCTCCTCCCTGGGAGTTCCGGGAGTGTCTCCCAGGACACTGGGGGTTCAAGGGCCCATAAACAACATCTCCCCACCACTCTGAGCTCACTGCAGGAGGGACGGGGCAGCGGGGATGCTCCGCTGGAATTCCAGCTCGGAGGAGGCGGAGGGCTGGCAAGGCTTCCTCAGGGAGCTGCAGAAATCGCACAGAGCCCAAGAAACCTGAATCTTTCAGCATCTGCTGCAGCCCCCTGGAAGGTCACTGGGATGGTCACATTTTATTGGGCAGCTCCTCTCTGTCCCAGCGTGAGAGATTTCTGAAGTTAATTACGAAATCTTTGCCATTAAATATTCAGGAACACTTATTTTTGAGTACCTCAGGTTTAATTTAGGTTCCTTGAAATTTTAATATCTGACTTTAATATTTAATGCTGCCCTGAGATGGGTATAGGAATTTAAAGTCTGTGCTTTGAATGAAAGGAATCCTGGATTTCTTCTTGAGGAAAGGGCCTGCCTTGAAAGGATCCAACTCTTTGTTCTCACACCCTACACATGTGTATTTTATGTGTAGGGGCCCTGTAGGGCTCACTCTGCTCTAATTAAGGCCTCTCATTTATTAAAGTGTCTTTAACATGTTTGCAGCACAGTACCAGAAATGAGAAGTATTATGATCATTTTTAAGGTAATTTTTTTCTTCTGGGAGGGGGATTAGCTGCCCAATTAACAGGCACCATTAATTTGTGAGCTGCATTCAAGGCGAAACGAGTAACACGGGACTTGCGGAATTATTTAAGAATCTACATTAGAGCCAAAATGCACAAAAACACTTGGAAAAGTGCCGTGAGCTGCTGGGGTTCGGGGTTTGAGAGCCACAGGCAAGGCTGGAGCTGGATGAGCCCGGGGATGAGAAGGGTTCTTGGTAAGGGCAGGGTGTGAGCCTTGCCCGGAGAGCTCTGCCCTGAGCAGAGGGCAAAGGAAAACCCCCCGAGGCTGTGGAGCCAGGCTGGGGGTGCTGAGTGCCACAGGGGCACAGAATGAGCGTGGGAACAGCAGCAGGACAGCGATGGGCACAGCGGGGCTGCGGGAGAGCCGGGCTGAAGGTTGGGGAAAGCAGCTCGGGCCAGTCCTGCTCCTGCAGCTCCCGGTGCCGGAGCTCTTTGTGGCCACATTTTTTATGCACTCAGATGTTCCTTCCCAGCTTTTCCTGCCCCCTCTGCACGGCCAGAGCTCCGGGGCCATTATCCACAGGGGATAACAGCCTGCCCAGGGCTCTCCTGGGTTATCCCAGCTCCGTGCGGGCACAGCTGGAGCAGGATTGTCCCCACGGATCTCCCGCCTCCCTCTGGCTGAGCCAGCGCTTGTGACAACGAGATGAATTGTCAGCTGTGGAATCACTAAAGCCATGCTAAATCCCTGGCAGATGTCAGCACACAGCACCCAGAGGGTGCCTGTGCTTCCGTGGAGGGTGGGAATCAGCCTCTGCTCCCAGGGAACGGGACGGGATGAGAGGAAAAGGCCTCAAGCTGTGCCAGGGGAGGTTTAGGTTGGATACTGGGATAATGTTTCATGGAAAGGGCGGTCAGGCACTGGCACAGCTGCCCAGGGCAGGGCTGAGTCCCCATCCCAGTGGGATTTAACAGCCACGTGGAGGTGGCTCTGGGGGACGTGGGGCAGTGGTGGCCTTGGCAGTGCTGGGGGATGGCTGGAGTTGAGAATCTCAGAGAGCTTTTCCAGCCTAAACAACTCCATGATTCCATGTGCTGGATCTTATTCACTGCAAAGGAGGAGAGGCCAGGTGCCAGCTCTGACGGCAGTGGTGGCGCTTAAATCCTGCAGCTGGGGCTCAACTGTTGTAGATCCCTTCCAGGGAAATATTTAATTCCATTCCATTCCATTCCATTCCACTTTTCCTGAGAATGCCCATCCTGCAGAAGCACCCTGCTGTTTTCCAGGGGCTGTGGAGCAGCAGGATGCTCCTGCACAGGCAGGCTCGAGGTGGGATTGGGGTGAGCGTGGCTTTTAAAGCACAGAAAATGCGATTTTATGATGGAACTGGAGGCAAACTCTGTTCTCACTCCTGCGGCAACTTTGCTGAAGCGATCTCAGATCGGGATTTGTCCCTGTGGGAAGATGCAGCTCGGAAAAGGGAACGTGGGGAGTGGGAGCAATTCAGGGCTTGAAGAAGTGACAAAGAAGGGAAGAGTGCGAGGCCTGCTGATGGAAATTCATTAGCTCCCGGCTGAATAAGGAGCTGTGAATCTCTTTGAATGTATGAGCGCTGCCAGCTTGCAAAGGAGCAGATGTGCGCACAAGATGGATAGTTGCAAACAGTCAAAATACTGTTTTTTGGGGGCTTTTTTTGCTTTAGTGATTATCTTTTTTCATCTAAAATAAATCCAGATTGTGCATAGGCTGGAAAACAAAATAACAATATTTGGAGAGTGGGAGTGTTTATTTAACAGGTGGCTTGTTTAGCAAATGGTTTACTCCCACAAAAATAATATTCCTGCAGGATCCTGCAGCAGTGATTGGGAACATCTGAGAGCAGGAAGGCGTTTTTGGGGGGTGATTGCTTCGTGCGGGCTCGGGGTGGGCTGGTTTAATGAAGAACATCTGCAGGAGCACTCTGCCGAGTATTTGCATCTCTAATTGGCTGCGAGAGGTGCCGGGCCCTGGAGATCTCCCCTTCCCCGGGAACGGGGGACACCCAGGGGTGGGTCTGCAGGGACCCCGGGATGTTCCCCACAGCAGGGTGTTACTCCTGCTATTCCCAGGCATTTATCCCATCGCGGGAAGCCGCAGGAAGGTGCCCTGGTGGAAAAGGGGCCGGGCAGGAGCTGAGCTGGGTGAGCAACCCCAGGCCTTCCCAGCGTTTTCCCTCAGCCTGGTTGGTGGTGCCAGTCGCTCTCTGCCCCTCGGTCACCAGCTCCAGCCTTGGAGTTCGCAGAGAGTTCTGAGGGGTTTGGGGAATTCGGGGGCTTTGGGTTTGCAGGACGATGGTGTCCCCGTGCCTGGGGCCAGGGACCTGCCCAGCTCCTCCCAGAGCACAGCCGGGCCCTGCCGAGACCACAGCTGGGTTTATGTGTTATATCCTCCTCTCTGCCTGTGATCACTGCACTGGAACCTGGCTGAGAGTTGTTCAATAACAATATTTTAATGGTCAGGGGATAATTACACACAGATCTGGCTCCCTCCAAGGCCTGGCTTTGCTTTCAGCTGGTGCCTCTCGGCATTTAGCAAATACAAATGGCTCCATGGTGTGGGGCTCTTTTTCCCCTAAACCTTCTTTATTCTTGTTAACCCTTCCAAAGGCACCGTCCATCATCACTGGATGATCCTTAAGGTCCCTCCCAGCCCAAACCACTCCGTGATTCCATGAGAAAGTCACTGGTACTGAGCAGTACCTGCATTGGTGGGGTTTGTTTTGGTTTTGCTTTTCTGCCTCAGCCTGTGGAAAGAATTTTTTTCCAAACTATTTGTAATCTGTTGGAATATTTTAAAGCACTTGTCAGAACTCCCAGGTTTTTCCAGAGGCGTGGGCATTAAAGACAGGTAAAGTGCCTTTGATGACGGAAGTGATGAACACAATAAAGTCATTCTCAAATTAGAGCAGCCCTAGTTCCTGCCATTCATTTGAGGTCTCCCCCCAGTATTTATATGATTTGTATTTACAGCAGTGATGCCATGATCTTGGGTGAGAGAAGAACTAGAAACTGGGGAAGTTTTGGAATGGGGGAAGGGCTGAGCTGTTTTCTGCCTGGGCTGGCCAAACCAACCCTTCTGGAGGAGATCCTCGCGCAAGGGGCCGAGATGCCAGATGGGAGAGGAGGAGCCTGACAGCAATCCTGGCAGCTTCCCCCACACAGCAAGAGAATTCCTTTGCACCAGCATCAGCTGGATGAGGAAGCAAGGAAAGGAATTGTGATTCCAGATCACAGTTCTCAGAAAAATGAACACACTCGGAACGCTCGGAGCAAGGTCCCGCGCTCCCCGTCGGGATCTCAGCTGAGAACAGAGCCAAGACCTGCAGTGAAACCCTGCTCCCTGCATCCTCTGGGGACCCCTCCTGCTCCTCTCTGGGGAGGCTGTCCCGGTGGCCGTGGAGCTGGGCCGAGGGGAGCAGCTCCTGCTGCCAGAGCAGACCTGCCCAGAGCCCTGCACGTGCTGGATCCCATCTCGGAAGCATTTCGATGAGAAATTCTCTCCTCCCTCCTTGTGCTCATTAACCTTTACTGGAGTGCTAATTCCGTATTCAAACAGAAGGTCAAAGCCCTCAGCTGCTTTTTTTCCGAGGAATTAAGTGTCTGATCTGCAATCTCGTGGAGGGAAATGCCACGCCAGGAGCTCTCCTCGGAGCCTGTCGAGTGCGGCGCCGCCGCGCTTCCCGAGGAGCGGAGCTGGAGCGGCCGTGCCGGGAGAGGAGCCACCGAGGGTGATTAACTCCGGGAAATTAATTCCTTAAATGCACTCTCTCACAGCGTGGCCTTTTGCAAAAAGGTGCTTAAGGCGTTGAAACAGAGAGCGAGGCGCTCAGCGAGGCTCCCGGGACAGAATGAACACATTGGGAAGGCTCAGGTGCCTTTTCCACTCCGTGTGACATCAGCCATTCCAGACCCGACATCAGCCACTCCAAATGTGGTGTCAGCCACTCCAAACATGCTATCTGCCATTCCAGACCTGACATCAGCCATTCCAAATGTGGTATCAGCCACTCCAAACATGGTATCGGCCATTCCAGACCCGACATCAGCCATTCCAGACCCGACATCAGCCATTCCAGACCCGATATCAGCCATTCCAAACCCAACATCAGCCATTCCAGACCTGACATCAGCCATTCCAAATGTGGTATCAGCCACTCCAAACATGGTATCGGCCATTCCAGACCCGACATCAGCCATTCCAGACCCGACATCAGCCATTCCAGACCCGATATCAGCCATTCCAAACCCAACATCAGCCATTCCAGACCTGACATCAGCCATTCCAGACCCAATATCAGCCATTCCAGACCCTACATCAGCCACTCCAGACCTGCTCCCCAGGGAGGCAGGAGGGACATGTCCAGCCTGGAGAGGGAAGTTGGGCTGAGCCAAGAGAACATCATGGAGCTTTTGGGTTTGTTTAGGTTGAACTCAGAGCCAGAAGAAGGTGGGAGCTCAGCCCTCCGTGCACAAGGAGTGGCTCTGTGTTTGTCTGATGCCTTTTTAAGGGCCAGGGAATGGGGTGGGAGCTCAGCATGAGCTGCAGCTTCCTCCTGCAGCCTTCCCCTGCTCCACAGCTGGGGAGAGAAGGGGACCAAGAGAGGGGGATCCAGAAATAAAAACCAAGAGATGGGAACAGAGAGGAGAGCAGCAAGAGAAGTGGCCAAGAGATGGAGACCAAGAGATAGGGAAGAAGAGACAGGGATGAAGAGACAGGGATCAAGAGATGGGAACCAAGAGTCAGGGACAAAACACAGGGAGCAAGAGATGGGACCAAGCCACAGAGTCCAAGGCCTCAGGGGCAGCACACAGGAAGGTGTCCTGTCCCATCACACCCTCGGTCTTTCTGCCACTCATAACACGAAGTACTGGGGAGGATACGTGCACCTGTCCTGCTAAAAGTCATTTCTAAACGAGTCACAGGGATTTAGGATCCATAATTTTTTGCAGACAGATGTTAAATCCTCTTTATGCGGAAAACAGTGGCAAGTGAGAGTCACTGCTCCCCTGGCCCAGCCTCCCAGCCTCTGTTTTTAAACGTTTTTGGGGAGGGATTTGCAGTAATTTACTTGAAAGTTAATTTTTTTTCTCCTTATGGTAAAAAATGTGGAAAGGTCACGGATAATGAAAAAGCAGTGAATTCGAAATCCTGTGGAAGAACAACTCAGCGCTTTTAGCAGCTCACTTAATCGGGAGAGGAAAAGCAGTTCCTTTAAGGTTTGAAAGCTTTCCCAGCCTAATGAACCGTGCTGCCTCCTGCCGAGCCCAAATTCCTGCCAGCACCGGGCTCATTAGGCTGGAGTGGAGCAGCCCCAGCCCCGCAGCTCCTGCCCGGCCCCACCTGAAGGGACACATCACTAACGCCGGGCACCTCTGCAAGGCTGCCCCTCCCAGGGTTACCCACCCCCAGAGGAGGAAAGGCTGCTTTAGATATAAAAAAGCTACAAAGCAGAGGAGGGGGAGGCCGGCCCTGCCATCCCACCCTCAGCCCCCCGCTGCGAAACGGGGCTGCTGCTGCTCCATCTCCGCTCGGAGGGTTATTCTCACTCGGGGTGCACGCTGAAGTCGCTGTCGTGGGGGTTAATGGGACCGGGAAGGGGACAAGGCGCTGTTATTGCACAGGAATCACAGCGTGTCGTGTGCCAGCTGCCTTGGGTTTGGGCTGAGAAACCCCGAAGAGAGGAGTGGATGTGCATTAGGAGGGAACAGATTTCCCCCTCTGGATACGGGCTGGAATATAGATCATCGTGCAGGCAGTTTGTTAGCGGGCAGCTGGGAAGGAGGATGGGGATGATGAGAGTTCCAACACTCGGCTGATAAGGGGAACTCCTGCGGCCAGAGCAGCACTTTAAATTGGGGCTGCTGCAGAAGCGTCACTCGTGGTGCTCCTGGGCCGGGGTGGCCCTGCTGGGGCTGGGGCTGGGGCGCTGGCAGTGAGCGTGGGGTGCCCTTGAGCTGGGCTGGTGCTCACTGCTGCTGTGGAGGGCTCGGGGTGCACTGCGGGAGAGCCCAGGCCTGCTGTGAGGCAAGGAGAAAGTCCCTGTCACCCTGCTCCATCTCC
>WEIT01029181.1:0-39510 GCA_013389985.1 Dryoscopus gambensis
AGAAACAGGAGACTGTGGTGTGTTTTCTTTGGCTTCATGGTAAGACATAATTGGTTTTGTTTCAGTCCATGTTGCTTTCACTGACATGGAATTTGGCTTCAAAAATTAGCTTTAAAAAAATGTAATATCTCAAGTTGAAGAAAGTTGACTTAAAGAAAAATGTGCATTATTCTGCATGCATTTTTTAATACATTATATATTCATATGGTATCCTAAATACTAAAAACTCTTCAGCCTTGGCTGAGTTAAACAGAAAACACCATTTGACTGTTAGTGAAACATCTGATAAATTTTAATTTCACTGTTTTTGTTGAAAAGCTGAAAATTGTCCACATTTCCCACAATTTCTTTCCCTGCAAATGTTTGATTCTCGGCCAAGGAGATAATTACATGATCTTTAACTCTCCTCTGAAATAAAAAGTGTTCACATAAAACAAGGCCATTATTAAGTGCACTATGACTTACAAGAGTCTTCAATGTACACTAAATATACCATGCTAAACCTTGCTAAAAGGGGGAAGCAAGCTGCCATGCTGATGATGTTGTGATCCTTTCTAATCACCTGTGCTGGGATTAACTGATCTAAATTTTATCACCTTTAAGGCAGAGGTCTTGTTTTAGCTGTCATTACAGCTTCAGCTATTCTAAGAACAGTGAGATGAGCCTGGTCCCTGTAGTGATACCAAAGGACTGGAAAGGATTTAAAGAGTACTGAGAAGAGATGTTATAGGAAAAAGTAGAGGGAATCAGCATGCCAAGGGGGGTGGGATAACCCAAAGGGGATGAAAGGAGAAAAGGCAGAGGCACCAGAAAGGAACGTTGAGGACACACTTCATTAAATACTTCCATACTATAAACAATAAATAAATATAGGGTGAGAAGAGTCTCTCAAGGAAAGTGTAGCTGGCTTGTTGCTTAGGAGATTTAGAAGTACAAGCCATCAGGGAGAGAAACCCAGACAGCTCAGAGGAGGGGTTGAATTTCTTTACTAGTCTGTGTTTTTCCATGTAGAGACTAACAAAATTTAAATGATCACTAATAGAAAGGCATTTATTAGCCTCTCTCATTCTGTGGAAGATGCATTTCTAGTTCATCAGAAATCCTTGCCCTGTCAGGAGACCCATCATGATGGTGTGCTCCAAAGTGGGATTTCCTTTCAGTTTCTTCTGATTATTCATTTCCTCCATAATGTGGATGTTCCAAAGTTTTTTAAGTTTTATTGCCTTTCTGTAAACAGCTAGTGCATCCATTGATATGGAGGTGGCTTTTTCAGAGATCTACATCCATTTGAATACATAGTTTTGCTAAGAATAAAGATACAATTAGGAAGAAATTCCTTAGCATGAGGGTGGTGGAACAGTTTGCCCAGAGAAGCTGTGGATCCCCCATCCTTGGAAGTGTTCAAGGCCAGGTTGGATGGGGCTTGGAACAAATCTAGTGGAGGTTGTCCCCTCCCATTTCAGAGGGGTTGGAAAGAGATGATCTTTAAAGGCCTTTCCAACCAGAATCATTCTAGGATTCTCTGAAATTTAACACTGGTTGGTTTGGCAATTAGAGTAGGAAGATGGTCTCATGGGTGCATTTCATGAACACTTGTCATATTTTCTTTGAATGTGTTTAGATTTATACCATATAATGCACATCTTTGCTACAAAGTTAAGAAGTGTATTTATGTATCTTCAGCACCCTATAGCATACAGATGTTTGAAGAAAATACCAACAGCAAGAACAACAAGAGCATTTTCCAGGACTTTAAAGTAACAAGACTCCATGAAATCCTCTTCAAGTATATGGTTCTTCATCAAATATTTCTGCTGCTGNGAGGCATCTGTTTAATTAGCTGTGTAAGTATAGAAACCTATGAATAGACCAAACTTGTTCAGAAATGGCTACTTTTGGCAAACTGATAAATGCTGCAGTAATTTGCAGAATTAACAAACAGGATCAGATCAGTAGCTTAGCATGGAATTAATTATGCTTATCTGTAGAACCTCAAATTCCTTCTAATCTTCAGAAATTTTTAAAAACCAAGTAAGGATAAGGTTAAGACATCCGATTTCTTTAACACAAAACCCCCTCAGAATTAGACATGGGTCTTACTCATAGTTTGATGAATTCTCATTTATTTTTTAGGAGAAAATGAGGTATCTTTAACAAAAGGCTTAAAGAATTTCATGGAAGTGTGCTTTTCCAGATGTACAATATTGCTGGTTTGCTTTTATATGGCCGTCATGATTTACAAAGTAAATTTAACCTTAATTATGTTGAAAGTCTCTGTAGATTTTTTAAGTAGCTGCAAATCTTCAATGCTGAATATGGAGCAACAAATTTCTTATTAGAGCAACATATTGTTAATTTGTTAAACAAGTCACACCTGATTGCCAGTTACACCTCATTGGTATGCTGTTAAGATAAGCCCCTTCACATTCAGTTAGGCATTGTTTCAAACAACTTGCCAGCAAAGATTTTTCTTTGGATCTTGGAAAGCAATATTTTATACATACTCAAAACCAATAACATTTGAATGACAGTTATTTTCAACTTGGGATTTTGAAAAAGACTCTTAATTGTTATTCCCAGGCAAAAATCTTCATTAACAGGGAGACTGGGTTATGAATATTTATCAATTACCTAAGGAGAGAATCCTTGAGAGGAAACGTTATTTTCTAAATAATTCAACCTATAAAAATTAGTCTGGGAATGCCTAAGCTTACATTTAAAATACAGATGAAATGCCTACAACTCTTGAAAATGGAGCTGCTTCAAATCCTTATTTAACCACTGCTTTGCCACTGTCCTTGTATCCGAACACCTGCCACACTTGGTCTTCATGATCCAGGTTTTTTTCTCCGAAGACAAGGAGACCTGGTATTTTGAATACAAAGATAGTTCACAGTGTGATGGTTGGGTTTGAGTGCAGCTAAAACAGGGTCACTCACATGGGCTTTTAAATGTAGTCCCCTCTTTAGACTTTAAGAAACCACTTCTTAATAGGGTTTCTTTCTTCCTTGTTTTTTTTTTTTTTTCCTTAGAAATAAGTAATAGCTGAATAAAGTGAGAAGGCTTATGAAAATCACAAAGCAAAGGATGAACCAAGCAGAAGGAAGAAAAGCTTAATATTTTCTCCCTTATTTAACCTACCTCATCACATCATGATCAAAAGCAATGGATACTGATGGGGTATAGTTACTTTCGAAAAAAGGAGACAACACATATTCAGAGAATGAAACAAGTTCATTTGAGGTTGCCAGATTCTTTGCACATAACTCAGTGGATGAAGGAAGCACTGATTGAATCACACAGTTTTCAAACAAGATATTAATATTTCATTATTTTACACTGGTCCTTTGTTTTCACTGCATTATTCACACTTTGAAACATGGAACAAGACTTTAAGACTCCTGATCCAACCCACATTTCAAATACATGAAATAGGTAAAATTGTCATTTAATGAGAACGGAAAAAATTGACAAATAAATTTATTTCTAGAATTGCTGAAATACGTCATCCAGAGTTGCAGTCCAATGAAGCCTGTAGCTTGTCACTGTTTATTGTGTTTTAGAGAAAATGTCATGTGAATTTCTCTCTGCTGCTGTCCAATTATAGTGCAAACTGTGATATCAGGGAAAGAATGGGAAAACAGAACTAACAACCATGGGACTTACTGGTGCCTGCATCTGTCAGCTGTCTCTGCTGACTAAACCACAGGTACTACATGCCTTGCTTAAAGCCCTGGTTCTGATCAGATCACTATTTAAACCTATAGTCATGATAAAATACAAGTTTCTGTCAGCTGTAGTTGCAAGGGAAAACTTGGAGAGCTGAATGTAATTGCAAGCAGGTGCATGCTGGAGTCTGCAGGCCTGAAACAGCCCTGAGATGTGCATACAACACTGGAGTGCTAATTCAGGACTCAATGTTTTGTGAAGCTCAGCACCAGCCCAGCAGAAACAGGAGGAGAAGAACACTAACTTATGTTGCTTAATAAACACAGGAAGTCTGCAAAATATTGTCTGCAGGAAGGAAAAGATGGCAAGCTCTGCTCTCAGGGCTGGGAGGAGGCAAAGTGCATTTTTCACCTGTTGAAATGGAAGTAGACCTGCAGCATGGCAGGACTTGTGGATTGCCTTGGCTGTTCAGTGGGAACAATGTTGGCAATAAACTGCTACATACACTAGGTACTACTGGTTTTCGAGGTAGGAAATTGCAGAACTATTTATTTCCCTGACCAAATGTTGAAAAGTGGGTGTGTTCTCCACTGATCTTGACATTTTTATCCTAATACCCTAAAATCCTGGTGATGGATGTCAGTCATTGTGCAAGTATATCTGTTTTACTGTATGTCTAAATTTTAAGGTTTGCTTTCAGGAATTAAACTACCTAAAGTAAATCTGTAACAGTATATTCAGACTGATGGATATTTTGAGACTGTGTCATTTACCTGTGCTGAAAATGCATTTTCTGTGCAATGGATAGGTTATTGCAACACAATTGAGTCAATGCATCTGGCTGATGCTTTATTCCCAGTCATAGCTTCCCTTTGGCATTTGTTGTCTTGGATGAGCAGGAAAATCCTTAGTTACTGACTGTTAGGGTTATATCTTAGAGTGTGAAGAAAAGGAGATTTCATTTTACCTTTCTGTACAAGAAAAAGAAGCCAATTTGACTGACATCATACAAGGGAGAAGACTGCCAGCTCTTGGAATCCATCCTGTAGTTATCTTTTGCAAATTGGGTTCAAAAAGCATTGTCTGTCATGGCCATAGAAATACTGAAGACACTAAAACTGTCAACAAGTTTGGTCCAGGGGCTCTGTTTGTGGTGGAAAAGATGCTTCTCTATCATCATTAAAAGTCTATTCTGTTTTTCATGAGGGAACTTTGAAAACTGTGTGTTAGCATCAGATTTAGCTGTATGTAAATAGAAAAAGTTGTAATCAAAAACTGAACATATGGTTCAGTTTTTTCACTAATTCCCTTCATAATTCATGAGAGGGAAAGTGAGGAGTGGATTTTAGGATTGCACCACTTTGTGAAGCTTTGCTTCAGAAATGTCACAGGTTATTAAGATCCAAAAGGTGTGTTTAGACTCCCTGGAATGAATCAGTTCTTGCCTTACAAAGACATTGATGTTTCTGTGCCATCTACTGCACTGGCAGCTGGATGGCAACTGCAGCAGCCATGCTCTCTTTCCAGCCCCTCTGCTGTGTTATCCTCCAACTCCTGCCTTGCTGCTGTTTTCCCCAGTCTAGCATTTAAGTAATTCAAACTGCAAGTATCTGTTCTTTCTGCATCAAAATACAACCACTGGAAACATGATAGCAGGGAAGCAGCTAGGCAGCAATTAATTCTTCTTTTTTTTTTTAGTGTTTAAAACACTTTGCTTCCAGCAGCACAGTATTTGGAGGAACAAAAGAGCTACTAAGCAGAGATGAACTGGATGGGGAGGGAATTGAATGGGTTGAAAGATAAATGACAATATGCTGAAGGGTTATGAGAGCCATCTAGCGATAAATACACTAGGAGTGAAAAAGGTCACTCTGAATAAGTGAGCGCAAAAAGTAATCAAGCATTAGAAAGAGGGACATGCCATGTGTAAAGAATGAGGTACTGGAGTTAAGAGTATAAATACTGATAAGGAAAAGAAAGTGGGAGAATGAGAGCAGATTGCCCAAGAGCTTTGGAAAGTTGCGCAATAAAATTGGCTCCAAGAACACCAGGACAAAGAGGTTGGTTAGAGCTGCTGAAAAAGGCAAGGACTGCCATAAGGGAAGCAGATGCCTGAGTCCAGCCAAGGAGCAGCCAGGCAAGTCAGAGTTGGAGTGAGGAGGCAAGCGAGTGGGCACAGCACAGCCTTTCTTGGGAAGCTGTTGTACTCAAAGGCAACCCCTGCAGCTTTGGGGCTGCTCTAACAGAGAAGAGCAGTGGCTGCACATGGGGCTGAGGCCAGGGGCACAGCACAGATGTGTCCTCAGCAGCCCCTTGCTTGCTGAACTGCGCTGCCATAGGAAATGCAGAAGCTGTGTGCCTGCAGGAATTGCTTCGGGCTGGTCATGCTTGTTCTGCAGTCAGATTCTGCACAAAGCCTCTGTCTGGCATTCAGGGAAGATCTACCCTGACAAGCAGCAATGATAGCTTGCTGGGAATGTTTTTTACTGCTACGAGACTGAATCATATGCAGAGCCTAGTCATTTCAACACCCACCTGGTTCAGTTTAACACAAGACCTATTTCTATAAATTTTACAAGTCTTCCATATGGCATATACAGAAGATTAATTTTCGACCCCTACTGCATGTTTACATCTTGATTCTGGGTGCTTTAATACGTAGTTAAAGATGGAAAAAATCTCAGGAAAAAAGCCCTGTGTTTCCTGCCAGCTTGTCTAACTAGCTCCTATCAGCTTGTCTTCTGGCTGTGAGAGAGCTGTGGGCTTTAGGCTTTTCATGTCTGCATGTCATGACAGCCCACAGGATAAGGACACAGAAGTGGCAGCTATAATGCCAATGTTTAGCCAAACAAGATGAATGCATCAGAAACCTGATCTCACCTGAGGGAGGCGATGCTATCCAGAGGGACCTGGACAAGCTTGAGGAATAGGCTTGTGTGAACTGCATGAGGTACAAGGTACCACACCTGGATTGGGGCAACGCCCACTATCAATACAGACTGAGAGATGAACAGATTGAGAGCAACCCTGCCAAGAAGGACTCGGGAGTGCTCATGGATGGATGGAGGGATGGATGAAAAGCTGGACTTGAGCCGACAGTGTGCACTTGCAGCTCAGAAGGACAACCACATCCTTGCCTGCATTAAAAGCAGCGTGGCCAGCAGGTAAAGGGAGGTGTTTCTGCCCCTCTGCTCTCATGAGACCAGCTGGAGTTCTGAGGTCTGCTCTTGGGGCCCCCAGCACAGGAAAGAAGAACCATTTCGAGAGGAGGGCCACAAAAATAGTCAGAGGGATGGAGCACCTCTTGTATAAGGACAGGCTAAGAGAGTTGGGATTGTTCAGCCTGGATATGGGAAGGCTCCAGGGAGACCTTACTCTGGCCTTTCAATGCTTAAAGGGAGATCCTTATAAGAAAGATGGAGACAGATATTTTAGCTGGGCCTGTTGCGACAGGACAAGTGGCAATGGTTTTAAACTAAAATAGAGTAGATTTTGACTAGATATAAGAAAGAAAATTTTTATGATGAGAGGGGCAAAACACTGGAACAGGCTCTTCAGAGAGGTGGTAGATGTCCCATCCCTGGAAACATTCAAGGTCAGGTTGGATGTGGTGCTGGTTGAAGATGTCCCTGATCATTGTATGGGGAATTGGACTAGATAACCTTTAAAGATCCCTTCTAACATTAACTATTCTATGCTTCTATGAATGTATGAAACCAAGGATTTGCCTGACCATTCAGATAGACCTGACTGGCACATAGATCTTGATAGTAAAGTTCTCCAACTCTCTACTTCTTCCTTATATGAGGACTGCAGGCATAGTAATAGTATGGGACATTTAAGAAACTCCACTAATGCCTGATGAATTTTACAAGAAAAGAAGAGTGGTGGAAAACATACTGGTGTGCAAAAACCCCCAAGATCCTGAGTTAAAGTTGTGATTGGGTAGTGAGTTTGAAATTACAAACATTAGTTGCCTTGGTACTGATAGGGGGAATTCTGCATAAGATATTTTAATTTTGGCACTTTGGGGGCTAAGTAGCTCCTGAGCCACTTGAAAGGTCTATCATGGAGTTCTATAGTGGTTTTAACTTGTAGGAGCCCTTGGCTCCTGTTGCTTACTCTGTTGTTGCCCAGGTGAAACTCCCCATGACTTCAGTCAGAAGAGAACTGAAACCTGCATCACCAGATGTGGAACACACCTGGAGATAGGTGTGAGGGGCACAGGCTACAAGTGATGCTCTGAAGGACTTGTTTGGGATTTTAGAATACACACCACTAGAGAATTTTAATGGCTTGCCACAATGAAGGGAGAAGACCTACAGTGAAGTGTTGCTTTTGCCTTTTTTCTCCAGATATTTATTCTCTTTCTCTTTGCTAGTGAGAATAAGACAAACCGTTTTTGTTTGTTTGTTTGTATGAAAGCCTCTTACCATCTGCTTTCTTCCATAGTTATCGAGCTGTGGTTTTAATGTGAGACAATCACTGAAATGAAATTCAAATTGAGATATTCCTTGCTTATTTCAAAGGAAAGCTAATCATAAAGAAGGAACAATCCAATAAAGAATTTCTTTAATCATTGATCTCTATTTGTAAGGAGATATTCTGCATTTCTCTCTTAAGGAAAAAAACCAAACCTTTGTATACTCTTGAGTGAGCTCAAGGCCTGTTTTGAAGAGATTAACATACAGTGTACTGGGAACAGCCAATGAGAAAGATAGTACAGAAAACTTCGTATCAGTGTGTAGCTGGGATAACTGGAGGTTGTTTGTGGTTGATTATAATGAAGATAGGAACAAAAATTAGGAAAATTTCCAGTATGTGATGCCTAAAATAAAATTAAAATCAATAATATTCCTGCTTGGTCTGACCTTTCTGGGGGGTTTAGCTGACTCTCACCATTATTGTTTCTGCTTGGAAGCCAAGGAAGTCTTTTTATGCCCATGAGATGTAGGGCCAGCAATAGAGAGTTACCAAAGAGATGTGTGTCTCTCCACCATGGAAGAATAAGTGTGTAAGAAAGCTTCTATGGCCACAGTGAATCAGAGGCCTCTCTGTGCTGCCTGGCTTTGAAAGCTAAGACATCAGAGGATATGTAGTTCTGAAAACGATGGATGGCTTGACCCTAGGCCCAAAAGTCCTGCACTGGGCACAAGAGATGGATGGGCCGTCTTCTGGCAGGGATTCCAGCACCCAGGTTGCCTGGCAAACGATCACTGGTTGCTTCATGTATGAGACTGTGTGTATGTATACAGAGGGCAGCATTTTCCATCCCCATGAAGGAAAAGTGAAGGGGACTTTGCAAGGACTCTGCTCCAGAATTTTGTTTATGCTTTTCCTGAAGGCAATAGAGGGGACAGACCTGCCCATACCTGGCTCAGATTGAACAAACTCCATCTGACATAGCAGCTGGACAAAATCTGAATTTACTTCCTAGGTAATAAGAACAGAAATATTATCACAGCTGAGTCCTATGTCCCACTCATGTATGATGTCTCAATGTTGTGTCCCCAAAAGCTGGGCAGAGATAATTGTTTTCTGTCTTTGACCGTTTTTAGGAGTTTTGTTCTCATCCTTTCAGCTTTAATGGCTTGCCTATTGCCTGCATTCTGGATAATCAGTGCTGCAGTGTTTATAATCAACACTGAGTGATTTTTCATGAAGTAAAACACAAAGAGTGGCCTTGCTGAGTAGGCAACATGAACGTATTTGATTTATATTTTATTCTAAACCATGCGGATACTGACCCCATTTCCTCCCTGCAACTATCAGGCTTTCAGCATAAATGATAGAGCAGAGGCATGCTTTTGCTTGCTTCATATTAGGCTATATTCACAGTTGCTGATGTTCCATAAATCATATCTGAACAACTGAGTTTTGGTAGAGGTCTGTGAATCTAATATTGGTTCTGTAAACACACACATAGAGAAAGAAAGTGAGAGGAGTATGTGTATAGTTCTGTGGGTAGGGAGTTTCATAGGAAGCATTTCTTAGCCTATGCAGAATTTTTCCCTGCTGGCTGTCTTCAGGTCTAGCATTAACATCATGTCACAAGCAAATGTCAAAGATGTTTTATCATGTTATTTCATTTTGGTTTTGCCATTAATATGCACCTACATTGCTTCCTCTTCTTTGTCCTTACATTCCAGTTATTAAAACACTTTAATATTCCCTATGGATCTTCTCTAGTCAGCCTATACATATTTAATACAAGCAACTCCTCTGAAGGAAGCAATCCTTCTATCAGCACCCTCACTGAAACAAGCTTACATCTTCCTTGAATGCAAAGGGGAGGCATACACTTGGAAACCAAATGACTTTAGAGAAAAAACATCAAGTGAACATCATGAACTCCTCAATTCCTAATTTCTACAAATGACACTGATATTCTAAAGAAGCCATTATGCATCAGTATGTGTTGTTTTATAGGAGTGAGGTGTCACATGGCAAAAGCATACGTGCAATAAGAAGAACATATTGTTATCCCTAAACAAATGATATTTAGCATCTTAAAAAAAATAGCTGGGCTGCAAGATGGAGCTTGGGGGCAGGGCTGAACTGAAAACATAATCTTGCCTTTGGTTCTGCAGCCATCTCTGATGGAGGCAGCTTCTCTGGCCAGTGATGGGCTAAGGTCCTCCCTTCAAAAAATATTTGAGGAAAGAGTGGATGAAAGCATTTCAACCAAGACTCTTTGGTCTTAAGAATTATTTTAAGCATCTTAATTGTGTCTAACTTCCACCTTCCAATGTTAATTTCCATCAGGGTCATGCCTTTCAGATTTTCTACTCTACCTTTTCAGTGCCTATAGAATGAACTATTCTTCTCATGGATGGCACATTTTCAAGCAAATTTCTATTTTGCTGCTCTTTGCTCACACACTGAGTTGAAAAATATTCTTGTCCTTCATCACTGCATAGCATTATGTGAAAAATAAACTAATGTACCTTTTTTTTGTAGCTCCTTTAGGTCATGCATGTTGGTATCCATTCAGACTGGACCTAATGCAGAACTCTCTCTCCTGGAGAAAAATCTCCTCCTCTGTCTTTAGCTGGATCTTCCTGGCACAGAAAAGGATTCAGGGATGGGTGCACAGCTGACTTTTCTCTGTCACAGTGATGACTGGCTCTCCAATGAAAGCATCTCCCCTTTCTTATTGTTCTATGAAAATGAGATATTTTTAGCTCACTTTGCAGACACCAATTGGAAGTGACATTCTGCCCTTTTAGAAAAGTAAATTCAGTCACTGAAAATGTAAGTTCCAGTCCTGCAAACAGATATGTGTGGATAGTCTGTGCCTCTCTGCTGATCCATATTGATCAGGGATAAGGGTCTGTCTCTGTAGATAGCTTTGAAGGTTCAAGGTCTCTGTTGTGGCAACATAAGCAGTTTGCTGTGAGCCTGTACATAAAAAGAAACTGGGAGATGAAGTGGAAAATCTTGTCTCTGACCTCCCCCCCCAACAGCATGGGAGGAAAGAATTCAATTTGGGCATTTTTCAGCTTAAACTATGAATAGCTTCAGTGGAGTTAATGATACTTAACTAGTGTTTCTGTAGACAGCTAATCTGTTCTTCTGATCCTCCCAAGGCTCCCTGCCCCCTTTCCCCTTTTTATTAAAATATGAACCCAGTCAAGGCAGAGTTTTAATCTTTTGTGACCTGCAGTTTTCATAAAGAGCTGGTTGAACAGGAGCAATCATAAAGTTTCTGTATCTGATGGCATTGTTCTGAAGCATTTGTTGTGCTTCCCACTTGTGGTTCAGCTGATAAGCACAGTTCAAGGAATAAAAAAAGCATTGTTGATTGTCAACGGGTATAACAAAACCAGATTGTGTTCTGATGGTATTTTAACAGAGATATTCTCTAAAAAAATGTGCAAAAAGTTGACTGTGCTGTTTTGGATAGACATTTTCTAAATGCACAAAATGCAATGGGAACAACAAAAGACATTAAGATCTTTAAGATGAAAGAGATCAGACAGGTTTTTTTTCTATGCAAACCATTAAGTTGTCTCAGGGATGGATTATGTGCTGTAATTATGGCTATAAACGCACCTGATTAAAAAATTTACATAATTAGTGTATTAGTAAGTCGCTTTGAAAAGAACTGCTACATATAGTTGTGTATATATATACACACACACACACACATAGTCAACAAGATCATGCACATGTATATATGCAAATTATATATATAGTCAAAGAAAAGCACCTAATGACCAGGACCTTCCTTCTGTCATGATTCAAAGATGAGTAGCTGAAAAATGAGAATCTGGAAATCTTTAGGAGCAGATTTCAAAGAGGTTCATAATACAATACAGTGGTAGGCCACCAACATCTAAGAGCTGTAGCAGCTCTGCCTATGAGTACATTTGTATGGTGGTAGGATACAGGGGACACTACTGGAGTTTTTGCTATATGTTGTTAAGTCCTTTATGCCAAGAGTCCCTCAGAGAGGTGCAACACATCATGTGGGCTCTGGCACTTGGAGTCAACTGCTGAAATGCTACTGAGAGAGGAAGTTTGAGATCAGATGAGCAATTTCAATACAAAGATTTTCCAGCTTCCTCAAACTCAACTTCTAAATTTAGTCTCTCCTCTCCTCTCCTCTCCTCTCCTCTCCTCTCCCTAAACAATGCTGGAGAATAGTGTTAGGAAAAAAGAAATATTTATTGACTTTGTAATGGGATTAAGGAAAATTGGAAGAGAGTATCATTAACCCAAGGGATAAATGTTATATATGCAATCACTGCTATCCAAACCATTGTTCATCTGGAAAACCAATTTAAGTTAAGCCTTTTTTAATTGCTTCTCTGTGTACATTTACTCAAATCAAGGAAGGGGCAGAAATATTTATTTTCTCTTTGCCAGAATTTTGTTGTGAATGTCTACCTTTTTTTTCTTTTCTCTTTTGGAGACTTCTTATAAATATGGATTTGAACAGAAATGTCTGCTTCAGAGTCAGAATATCTCTGTCCACTGAAGGAAAGAGGATTTCATACTACAGCAACAGGGATTGGGGTACAGCAGAAACCGTCTAGATGAGACTGAGTATTTCTCAATACCACATCATAAAAACTCCTTTATATCAAAATGAAACATTACATATTAAACTGTTGGAGAGTGTTCAGGGGAGGGCCACGAGGATGGTGGGAGTCTGGAGGGGAAACCTTATGTGGAGCGACTGAAGTCACTTGGTCAGATCAGTCTGAAGGAGACTGAGAAGAGACCTCATTGCAGTTACAACTTTCTCATGAGAGGAAGTGGACAGGCAAGTACTGATCACTCAGGCACATGGTGTGACCCTCAGGGTGTCCTGTGAAGGGCCAGGATTTGGCCTCAATGGTCCTAGTATCTGCCTTCCAACTCAGCATATTCTCTGATTCTATGGTTCTCACTTTTCCTTGGCTCTGGAAAATAAGAGTTTACTTGGAAAATTTGCTACTTCTTTTTCTGATTTTCTGATCAACAAAAGTGTGCAGTTTTACTGCAGGATGGTAAATAGATGCAGCAAAGAGGCTACATTTCAATTGTAGCTATCGCTCAGGCTTGTTAAGTGTTCCCTGTTCAGAGAGCAAAAGGCTTTGAGATGAACTGGGCAATGTAAGAAGAGAGGATTAGTTTAACATTTGGGACACTGCTGACTGTATTTCAATATTGACCTTGAGCACTACCTTGTCAGTAATGTATATATTAAGCCTTTGACCACCAACATTATTTTATTGGTGAAATAACCTTTTGCTTGTGGTAATACTGGGAAACCTCTCATGTATTTCAATGGAATTTTTCTCTGTGAGAAAATAAACAGTAAAAAGCTCAATTTTACCATTTTCTTTTAGGTGCAAAACAGCTCACAAACCTCTGCATAAAACTTTTTCCTTTGTCAGCATATCAGAAGGTAAATTCTCAGTGCTAAATCTTGGCACAGTGTGTATGTGGAACTTCATGGCATACCTGTCAGATGTTCTGATTCATTTTTAGGACTCTGAAATATCACAGCTATAAAAGATTTAAAAGTTCAGCACAGATTCAGCTGCTCAGTTCAAAGAACTGTGCTCATTAACTGTTTACCTGCCCTTTGCATACCCTCCAGGCTGAAAATGGGAATTGGCATCTTAACAATGAGCAATGCACCAGCATTGTGCTAATGAGCTGCTTGGCATATTCACCTCCATGCCACTCCGCAGAAGTTCATTCTCTTTCATGGCACACTGTGCAGGGAGAAGGCAGCGGCACCCAGGCAGGCAGCCCAGGCAGATGAAAGCCACAGAGTCCATTGAACATGACATCAGCCCCCTTCTCTTCCCTCACATCCACAAGCAAATATATATCTACCAATGCACAATGCTGCGTCTTGTGGTTGCTGCAGCTTTCCTTACCAATCCTTTTAATTCTCCTCTCATTTCACACCACTTCCTATCAGCTGGAGGGAATGGACACAGACAGGTGGTCCTCGCCTTGGAAGGTCTTACATGTGCTCACAGCAGAGCTGCAGAACAAGACTTTCCTGATTTCACAGAACAGATTTCAAGGCTGCTGCATACAGAGCCGTCCAGTATATATTTGATCCCCTTATTTACCGATAGACCCACTCTGAAGTCTTTATAAGAAGTGAAACCAAACAGCACCTAATATCACTTTAAAAATATGTAGATTTGCTACTGGCCCAGCCCTTTTCTCTTCAGGAACTAGGTCTATTTACTGGAAATTTCTGGCAGTCACAGGATGGTGAGTACTTACATGTTTCAGTGCTGCATTCTCTTTGCTGGGAGATGCTGTGGAATGTAAACTTCTCTAATGGCAGCTCCTTCAAGTCCTTTTCAGTCTTGTCAAATTTCCTTATTAATAGAAGAGAAGCAATCTGCTTTCAATGGCAGCAACTCTCTAGGCAACTGCTGAATTTATAAGAATACAGGTGGTGCCTGCCATTTCTTTTTTTTTCAGCACCACACCGCATTCCTCATCTGACATGTGGAACTTGTTTGGTACCATAATGCAGCAGCTGGAGACACTTTTCTTAGAGGTAAAGGCAGTTTTGCTTGCATTTTTCTTGGCAGCATTGAATTTTGCCCACCTGCAGGCAACATTAATATTTTTTCCCTTCTGAGATAGCAGAGCTCATGATGGTGATCTGATTTGAAATATTTTGGCACTATGCCTCTTCCTCTCTGCTACCATAAAGTGATAGAGCTAAGCATTCCTCTCCTTCTAAACAGAAAAAAAAAAAAAAAAAAAACCAAACCAAAACCAAACAACAGCAACAACAAAAAAACCCCAGGCAAGCATCTAGATAAGTCTGTAGGTGGCATTTAAAGGGCTTAAATGGAAATGTTACACCTTGGGATCTATCTCTGACAGACAACAGTGCTAGATTTGAATTCTATCAAATTAAACAAAACCCAAGACTGCTTTATTAAAAGAACTAAATGGAGATGAATGCTATAGAGCTGGGTGCTTTGCAGTGCAGGCTGATCTTTCCTCACAGACCCTGATGTGCTGCTGACTGCACTGGGGCAGTCCAAAAATGGACAGAAAGAGGAGGCTCTCCTGACTGAAGGGCAAACATGTATTAATCATAGTGAGGATGGCTATGTCTTAGCCTCTGACAGCAAAATCCATACCTTTGGTTGATTGCATGCTGTTGGTTAACTGGTTTCTGGGATATTTCCCTATTGTGTTTGTCAACAGCTGTTATTGCAGCAATTAAGGTTTCAGACTCTGGGCTTTGTAGTTTTAACTCCTCTCTTAATGGCTCTCAAAGCAGCCTGCTGGTCCGATGTATAGCACAGCTGAAGAAAATGGAAAAACCTAGAATAAAATGGCATGGAAATAGTAAAATTTCTGATGCTTTAGATGATACTTTTAGCAACTCCCCTACTCCTGACCCTGTTGGAGTGCTTACCAACTCAGTTTGTCAGGCTTTAGACAGGCTTTAGATCTGTGCTACTTAGTAAAGATTTGCAGTTGGAGTTATTATTTGGGGTCACTACCAGCTCTCACTGGCAAAGACACAAAAGAGTTAAAAAGTTCAAGGAGTCTTTTCAAAGTAGGGTAATAACTCCTCCTATTTGACATGTTGTTAAAGGTTTCTTCAGGGTTTTAATCCAGAGTACATGAGAGGAAATATGCATCCAGATGAAGGCAGATATCTGGGTGCAAGCAGTTTACCTTAGTTTTTGAGAGCAGATATCAACAGGCCAACAACTGTCCTGTGTGCAGGCGGAAGCTCTCATTTGCTACATGCATTTAGCATTAGCACATTGCAAAAATATGGTTACAATTGTAAATATCAGCAGACTTCTGTTTCAAATGTGCAGGAAAAGACAGCGGGAGCAAGCCATATTCTCCAGCTGCAGCTCAGTCAGATTATTTTCTTCACTTATTCAGTGTACAGGCATTTTTTGTGCAAGTCACTTGGATTTTGAAGTGAATTACAAGATCAGCTGTTCTGACGGGCCAAAAAGAATATTTTTAGTTCCACAGTTAGTAAACCAAATCAGCGGGACATGACTTTTTGCGTGTTCTCTGTGAAAACCAACTGTTCCCTGGTGTTGGAGGTGAAAGGGTACATTTTTCCTTTGGCACATGGAATGACTGAATTTCAGCCACTTCACTGTTCTAGCAGAGCTTGTTCTCATAGGAAAACTTGGTGAGTAATTAGAAATATCTGTAAAGGCAGCTAGAACTGCCTCTTCTTTGGCTCTTATCTAAAAGTGTTTTTAAAAAGTAGCTGAGTAATTTGATAATGAGTTGTTGAAGATTATTAATATATAGCATTGACTAGAAATGTTGCTTTGTGAGCTGTTTGAGGCTTGCATCTTCTCACTGCATCAACAAGGTCCCTGCTGAAGCACAGCAGCTGCAGAGGTCTGGGATAACAAGGTCTGGGATAACAAGGTCTGGGATAACTTTCACAGAATCATAGAAGCCTAGAGTGGTTTGGATTGGTAGAGACAAAGTTCATCTCATTCCAACCCCGTCATGGGCAGGGACACCTTCCACCTGACCAAATTGCTCAAAGCCCCATCCAGCTTGGGCTTAAACACTTCCAGGGGTAAAGCATCCATAACTTCTCTGGGAAACCTGTTCCAGTGCCTTACCATCTTCACAGTAAAGAATTTCTTCCTAATACCTAATTTAAACCTGCCTCTTCCAGTTTGAAGCTATTCCTCCTTGTCCTATCACTACATGCTCTTGTAAAAGTCCTTCTTCAGCTCCCTTGTAGGTTCCCTTTAGGTACTGGAATGTGCTTCAAGGTTTCCCCATAGCCTTCTCTTCTCCAGGCTGAACCACCCCAAATCTCTCAGCCTATACTTTCATCTTCTTTACACGAAAAAAAAGGAAAAAAAAAAAAAAGAGACAGAAATATGAAGGGAATGAAGGGAATATTAAAATGAAGTAAGTCATAGAGCAAAAATAATACAACTGGATAATCCCATTTTCCCTAGACATCTCTAGGGAAATAGCAAAATGGCAAATATTATGTAAGAGCATCAAGCCCTTCTCATAAGGGTTCCTGCCTTCTTGCAAGGATAAACTAAACTGGCATGTCTAAACTTGGAAACGGAGTTAATGAAGGAAACTACAAAACTGTGCAAAGGACAGAAAAAAAGCAAACATGGAAAAATTATTTATGGTTTCTCATAGTTTCACTAGCTGTCTTCTAATGCTTGCATAATTCGAGCCGGTCTGGGGAAGTATTTGCCTTTTTACCACAGGATGTTGTGGATGGTAAAAGTATAAATGGATGCAAAAGGCAATTCTTGGAATTAATGGGAAATAAAAAGATCCTTAAAGGCTGTTAAACACAGAGGAAAATACAATAACTGGCTTAGGATACTAATATTTCTGACAGCTGAGAGGATACATTAGGGAGAGTATCTGGGTGTGCTTGTGCTTTTTCTATATTCTTTCCTTTATTCATTAATGCCAAGTTTTGATCTGAATACACTTTTTATCCTCCAGCTTCATTATTGCTAAAAGCAAATTCTGTGGTTAAAGGAAGGGAGTAGAAGGTTCTAGATGATGCCTGTCAATTACTGTGTTGAAGTCTTTGCCTGCTTCCCTTACATCCACAAAATAGAGATTTCAGAGGAGTTGGTGTGAATTCACTGAAGTTCCAGTAGCAACAAGCAAAGCAAGAGGAATTACCTAAATCTGAGTTCTTAATCCTCCTTAGTAAAGGGTCCTTCTCCCGTGTGTGAAAAAACTCTGAAAAAGTTTAATAGTGGAGCAAAACTAGTCATTTAATAATTAAGGCAAAGACTAATTTATCAGCACTCACCAATTTGGGGGTTTTTTTAACCTCTTATGCTTCCTAGAACTTATTTGTGCCTTTCAAAAAGCACATGTGTTTGGGTAAAAAACACCTACCACCTTATTACCTCTGTCCAAACAGTTTTAAGTTTGCTTTCCCAGAAAAATTCTATTCACATCAGTTGCCTTTCAACTCTCTCTGTATATTAAAATGTAATACTGATGGCTGAATGAAGTAAAATCTTGATTTTATAGCTGAATATTTGATATTGGGGGTTTCTTACTGTTGCATAACCTTACGTTTTCAGACTACTAGATTCATCTGGATAGAATATCTCTTAATTTTAATATTCAAATGAATGCAAAATGTCTCCATTTAATCTTCTCAATGACGTTTAAAAGATAATTTTCTTAACGATTAATATGAGCTTTTTTCACGTTGCAGATATGGGAGACAGATGTAAAATAGAGCTGTAGGATGATTCCCCTTGGTCCTGTTTCTTGACTTTGGCAGCAGCAAACTTGGTGCAGCTATAAAAT
Source organism: Dryoscopus gambensis (assembly GCA_013389985.1). NCBI lineage: Eukaryota > Metazoa > Chordata > Aves > Passeriformes > Malaconotidae > Dryoscopus > Dryoscopus gambensis. Next base: position 18,466 of record WEIT01029181.1, read on the forward strand.
CTTTCTGGTTCCTGGTCTAGCTTTAGGGATTTTCCAGATGTTGACTCTACTCTCTTGGTGTGTCTCTGCTTCAGCTCCTGCCCACTCCACTGGCCCACACAGGAGCCACAGGACAGGTTATTATCAGCTCTGTGCTCTGTCTCTGCAAGCAGCAGAGGAGGATGATACAACACTTTTACTACCATTACATGTGTATGACACTCTGAGGGGGAGGGGGAGGCTTTCGTAGGAACTTTCCAAAGGAACTTTTGAAAATATAAGCCGTTCCTCTGCTTAAAGAGCCCTGACTCAAGAGTCTTCCCTTGGCGAGAGGACCCAAGTCAGCCAGGTGCACAGGTTTGGGGTGGTGGGGAGGGGCAGGTTGCTGTAGGCAGGGAGTGACTGTGGTGTGCATTTCTTCAGTCTGGTGCCAGGCATAGGTGCTGTGACTCATGCAGGCACTGCACCAGCACCACTGATGCTATCGATCTGCTTGTCTCCCAGCTGTTCCTTAGCTGTGCTGCAGTGTAAATCCTTGTGGTGGGGCTTCAAGCAAGGCAATTTTTTATGCAGAGGCAGTAACAGAGCTCTGTGTAACACCCTACTGATTTTTTGTGGGGTGTTTTGTTTGGTTTTTGGTAGTCTGTTGTTTGGTTGGTTTTTTGGTGGGTTTGGGCCTTTTTTTTGTTGTTTGGTTTGGTTTCGGTTACGGTCTTCAAAGTACTCATAAATGCATATCTGCTGCTGTCATGTTGCACAGGTGCACTGGTCAGGTGCCCAGTGAGAGGCTGATGAAGAAACCACAGTGTTACCACGTAGGACGTTGCTCAATCGCTTTCCCCATTAACTAGTGACATTTGCGTTAAACTAATGAGAAGCATGTCTGCTGCAGTGCAGTATACATTTATTCTTGGAGACTGCTTTCTTCAGCTTATTTACTGTTTTACCAACACTCTTAGTCACCATTACAGCTGATTAATGATGCCTTTCATTAAACAGAAACTATTAACGACAGTCTTATTTGATCTACTTCGAAAGTTTTCTATTTCTGATCATCATCTTCTGTCCCTCCTTTCTCCTCCTTCTCATCTTTTCTCAGAAATGATAAGTGAGGCAAGAGATAATGCCTTCACAGCCTTTGATCAACTGCTGTACATATGGCACATGATGAAAATCAGACAAAAAGCAAAGTGATATTCTCGATAAAACAGGTACTTCTACATTAATAATTTGCCGTCATCTAAATTGCCATAAACCCCTCAGCTAGACTGATATAATCCTAATGCCTTTTGCACAATAGGCAGGTTTTAAAGTACAAAGCTACATCTCTTCTCTGATATAATCTGTATTTTAATGGAACTTGTTGTATAAGGGATGGCCGCAGGATTTCTACAGCTGGGGTATTCAGCTGCTTGCTTTAGGCTTATCTGACCTTGCCTGTTTTATAAGTAGCTCTCTGAAAGAAGTTTTCAGTAATATTAGAAGTGTAAAACTCTCAGTTTTGAAATTTTTTTCAAAAAAAACCCCATGCACTTGTGTTCTCAGGATTCTATCCAGGATTCTGGATGGACCCATGGATCTACTGGATGGGACGTAGTGGCTGTCCTCCCATCAGGGTATGTCTTTTTGAGACCAATTTACACCATTTGATTTTCTACACAGATGTCTCATTTTGTACGATGAAAATAAAAGGTGTGTTTTGTGTATATTTCCCATTTGTAGAAGTACCTGCAGTCCTTGGGGTTTCTCAAAACAACTAAATTTAGTAGCAGGAGTTCCTGGAAAAGCAAAGTCAAGACACTTTCTGGGGTTTTAGCATTACCCTCTCTCTAGTATGTCAATATGCAGAGGGCATGACTTATCCAAACCTCTATCCACTAAATATTAACCAGTTACCAAAGAGCTTTGTCTGATTGGGAAGGAGGAGCAGACACCATGCAACAGAATGAAAAGCACATTTTCAAAAGAATGTATAAATCAATTACATCTTACAAATTTATCTTTTTCATAAAGAACATATGATCCAGCTTGCAAATTCCCTAAAAATATTCAGCCTACTGCAAAGTCAGCATCCTGTGCTAGAAAGACAAGGTAATGAGGAACACCTCTCTTTTCTCATAGGTATCAAGTTACAAATATTTTTGCACCATGATTCATCAGCTATGTTTGACTTGCAATTTATCTACTCGATTTGCTACTATTCAGCTTTCTTCTTTCTGCCATGCTTTCTCCTAATATTCTTGAGCAGTATGTTACTCCTTTTAGGTTTGATTTCCTTTCACCCCAAATCAAGGAAAATAGAGGTTTAGCAACATGTCAGGGGGGTATCTGGACTGAGGAAAAAATGAGAAAGGTAAAATAACCAAGGTTTTCACAGATGTGAGATCGTGACTGGAGAATTTGATTCCATGGCAGGAGACAGCCTGCTAGGCCAAATATTTTTAAATGCCTTTTTGCAGTGGTGCCGCACAGATAGAGACACAATCTCTCATGGAACCACTATCTGATGTATTTCTCTGTACCAACTACTGTTATACTTAAACCCCAGGCAACTGTCCCTATATCATATTTTCCCAATCCTTTAAGCATCTCTTATATCTTTTTCCAATACTGAGGATGTGGCTGTGCACTCACGACCCAGAACTGCTCAGCAAAATGTTTTCTGGAAGTTATTCAGCAATACATAGGTATGGTGCATTTTCTGTTTGAAAAAAGAAGGCTCTTTACCCCTGGAATTGAAGCTACAATTGAAGGTATTGTAACTGTGAGAAGCTTCTTGAATATGACAGAGCGTAGTGTATGAGGAATGCAAGTACAGTGAATGGCTTCTCAAGGACAGGAGCTGTTTGCAGCCTTTCTCATCCATAAATACTATTTCCATTACCCACCAGAACAAACTGGGTAATTACTAAATGCGTAACATGAGAAATCAGATCAAGATGGTGTTATGGAGCTCAGTGGACTATGGTATTAAAATGTGCTTTACTTAAGCAGCTCCGAAATTTTATTACTTTTACTCAGAGAATTAAAAAACACAATGCAAAGAGGTTTTCTGTGATGTTCAAAATGTGTTTTTAAGCTTAGTTCTTTGTAAATGTTCTCAATCCCACAACTCCTGGGTACTTTGTTTATATGATTTACCTGATCATTACAATGCCTTAAAGCATTACAGCCTCTTACGAGACATGGACTTTGCAAAGTGTGTTATAATCACAGTAAAGGCAAGATAAAGTTCTGTGATAATACAGTGCTTTGGTTTGGTATATGAGCACAAGATCAATAAGCAGGACATTGATGAACATTCAGTCTGCTCTGAGGTGAAAGGAGTAAGACACACATTTAAAACAAATGCTGTAGCTGAGAAATTTTCAACAAATAATTTGTGTCCCAGTAGTGGTTTACCTCAGTTGCCCTTTACATTCTGTGAGGACACCCTGCACTGCAAATATGAGCATTTGCCTTTGCTTAACAGTGGGAGTGAACACAGATTTAAAACTAAAAAAGACAAAACATACCAGGGACACCTCATTCACAATCACTTCAAATCACAGAGGACCTTGTAGTGCTTGAGATGATACATTGTCCCCCATACTGCCATTTCCCTGGTTTATCCAGTCTTCAAGATTGCTTATACTCATTGCAGAAAGCCCATTATATATTACATACAATTATGCTCAGCCCTTTTCTCAGAGATTTATCCTTTCAATTTTTAACTCTAGGTTGTGCCTTTGAACATCATCTTATCCGTTCAGTGCCTGATTATTTAGGGAATTACACAGCACTTGCTAAAACAGCAAGTGGTGGTGACGACTTGAATTTCACCTTAACACAACCTTGTTAATGCTGGGGCCAATGCCTTAATCTAAATATCTACTTAAATGCTTTGATTGTGGCTTATTTAGCTGCAGAGAACCTTGTCAAACACAAGAGTTGCTGGCTGTAGATCAATAGCTGCATGAGCCCAGTCTGCTCTCCTGGTCTTTTCTGCATGATTAGTTTTGCACCAAAGGTCGGCTGGCAGCCTGTCAGGGGCCTGTATTTGGCCAGAGAAGGTCCCACACATCTCTTTGAATTGCCTGGCCTTTAGATGCGAAAACTCTTTACTATCTTTGGAAATTCTTACAAGTATCTCATATTAGCTATAAACAGTAAATTTAAAAAGAATTTTTGAAAAAGTTGATGAATCAGTTCTGGCTGTGAACTGAAGACATGGACCTAAATAAAAAAGGCTTATTCAGGGTTTCAGATGCAATAATAAGGTCTGAAGCCAAACATTTTTTGTTTTTAAACTTTTATCCTCTTCTTTTTTCTTACTGTATCAAAATGGAATGAGTAGAATTTCATCATTTTTGTCTGTAGGAATAATCTGACCCTTTCCCTCCCACTTCTTTCTCTATCTTCCCTCACTCTCTTCTTTTTGGAAATTGTTATGCTCCAGGAATAGTTGTGGGCACAGTTATAAAGTCCAATAATACATTTCAAAATATTATACTCCTGGAAAATTTAAAACTGTAGACAGTTCCAAAAGTTAGGCAGAAAAAAAAATGAAATGGATTTCAATCTAAAAACATCATAGATTTCATTTCTGCTATTAAAAAAACTCACAAAAGAATAAAGAAAAAGGGGAAAGAATATGAAAGGGGAATTATTTCTGCTATTATTTCAGAATTTAATATTACAATTTGTTTGTATTATATCAAAAAAACAGATGGGAGATTTTGATTAAAAATTCATTTTAATGCCTTCCCTCAAAATCATGAGAAATGTCTCTGCATCTGGCTTCAGAATTTAAATACCTGTTCACATGACGGGTGCTGCAGGAAGTGATTCATGCTACTTATTTAAGGATGCAGTGAGTCTGCCTTGAGAGGTGCCTATATATCTCCTTCCAGTTGAAGGAGAGTAGTCCAGAAAACTAGTTTAGGCAAGGCAGTTTAGAGGACTGAAGTCAGAAGTGGTGCTTTCCAGCTTTCTTTCCTTTTGAAATTTGCAGTGGGCAGTATTATGCATTTGTACATACCCAGATCACTCTGGTGATCTGCCCTGTAGTCACTAGACTTCAAATCCTGGAGGCATGAAGAATTTATGTGTGTGTGCATGTGTGTGTGTTTAAAGCACTGAGCATAATAGAACCATGATTGTGGGGATACACAAACTTCAACAGTTATTGTTTTTGGGTTTTTCGCACACAACATTTTGTAAAGATTATAAAGCTGAAAAGCCCATTGAAGTGGAGCATCCTGGACTGTTACCAAGATCATATTAAATAATTTCTAGGTGTTCATGTGATGTTTTTATAAATATTAGGTAAGACAGAGCACAAAATAGCCAGGTATTTTTGAAGCTGAAAATAATAAATATGTGGTATTTCTTTACGATGGTTCATATTTCATATTAAAATCCTGGTAGTGAGCCTGACTTTGGAAGGCTACATTATTAGAGATTGATCTACAGCTGTGAAGCATATGATTTAATGAGGGCTGTATCAGACCAGTAACTCCTGAGCTTGTCTGTTCTTTCTCCCCTAATGGGATATCTACATTCTCATTTTCTTTCTGACCCTTCAAAAAATAATGTAAAAAAATGTTATAGATCATATAGATCACGCTCTTCACGATACTTCATGAGTCTGCCAGAATTTCTGGATTGGAAGTTGCGGTTTTTTTGGCTTCCAGAAGACACTGTAGTGACTGCTTTGAGCTTGTACCTTTCTCAGAAGAGTGTCATTAATATATCCACCCAGTTAAAGCAGTGCCAACTGGTGACTCCAGTAAAGAAATAACATTCTGTGAATGACCAAAAATTAAAAAAAATTTGATCTGTACCACATTAACTCCTTGGTTACATTGGAAAGCATTGGTAGCTCTACAACATAATTCACCTTTCCTAGGACTGGAGGATAGCCCAGGCTGGAAGGGACCACAGGGGGTCTGCAGTGCAAACTCTTGCCCAAAGCTGGGCAGCTGTGAGATCAGTCAAATCTTCATAGTCTCCAGGGATGGGAATTTCACAGCCTCTCTGGACAGCCTGCTCCACTGCCTGGCTGTCTTTGTGGGACGAAAAATTAGCCTTTTTATATAATTCCAGTTATATTTCTCAGCTACCTCTTCTGCAACTTGAATACACTTGGTCTAAAATTTTTGGCAAAACAATTTCTTGAAAAATAAAATACAGAAGCACGAGGACACTGTAAATTGTGTAGTTGTTTAAATCAAAGCTGTCAAGGAAAACAATTGCAATTGAAAGCATTTTTTTTTTTGGAGTTAGTACCATTGAAAGAGACCAGAGTAACATTCTGAATTTTTTTATATATATATATGCATGTATCTATGAACATATGCTTTTTTCCTATGACATATCAGTTTTAGGCATTAAAGGATATGACATTTACACAGACCCACTACTGAGAATGAAAAAAAAATACAAAACCATAACTGTATAATGAGCAGGTAAAAATATCTGTATTTTGAAAAGCATTTGAAAAAATGCTGTATCTTGCAACTGAAATCAACCTCTTTCCTGAATATAATTTTCAAGGTAGGAAGCCTATTGTTATAGCAATGTCTCCAAAGCATTCATTTCTACTGATAACAGAAAAATCCAAATTTCTCTTAAAACACACAGACCAAATTTGACCAGATCTTAACCTAAATTCAACCTGCTGATGGTTTTAAAAGTGTTTATATGGAAGATTGAAGTAACCAATAGAAAGAACCTCAGTTTTCTTGTAAAGTACCATGGATGTTACTGATCTTGATCTCCATCCTATCTTGAGACAAAATTTCACTCTATACCTTTCACTAGTTTTTTAAATTAAGGATATTGAAAATAATCTTCTTAGCATCATGTATACTCCCTTTATGTTGTATAATAACAGTCATAAGTTTTACATGACTATTTGATAGGAAGTTTACACATACAACTACACGTATTTTTGCTCTTCAAGAGACCAAAATATACAATAAACAGTTCAGCTGTGGTACAATACAGATAAAGCTAAAGGTCTCGGATCAAATCCTCAGCAGGCGAAAAATAAATGACATTTCATCGACTTCAGTGAAGGTACTCCTGTATGTGCCAGTAAGGATCAGGAATATGAAAGCAAGCATTACAAGACTCATGAAGAAAACAAAAGCATTGAAATATTCTAATATATTGTGATTGTGTGTGGATCCCCAGAGAGGTGCATTCTAGAAATAGACCAGGAACTGCAATTACAGTGTGGATAAAGAAGGACAATGAAACCATCTCATTTTAGATTCATAAGGTCAGAAAAGAGAAATTGCCTGACATATTCTCCCCCTTTGAAAACCACATATGTTAGCAAGGGAGGGAGAGCACAGCACGTAAAACAGAAGAATTTGCTGCATCACATTTATAAGCTTTTAGAAAGGAGTATTTTTTGGTGCTTAAGGAAACAACAATGCCGAGTTAATTCTGCAAATGGAGTTAGCCAGAAATTTGAAGAGCTGAGGTGAAACCTGAAGTGAAGCTGAATATTTACAACTTCACTCTGTCCTAATCCTAATGCTGCAGCATGAATACATTTTCATAATCTCTGTGCTTGTGAGTCATCCTGGTGTCCTTTGCAGCACAAATTCACACTGGGCTATGTAATTATTTTTAGAAGATAGGAACTTTGTCATCTTTGCCCTGCAGAGGGATCGGGTGATGCCATTGGATCCCCATTGCTTTCCTGAACTTGTGACAATGAGGAACAAGTTCATACCAGTGATTATTCATGAGCTTTGTCATAATCAGGATGTGTATATGTAGATACAGAGCTACTGGGAACGGTTTCAATTAGAGCTCTGTGTGATTGGGAGTAGCGATGCTTGTTTCAAGCTTTACAAGCTGATGAAAATAACCTTCCAAATATGGTATCTCAGTCCTGAAAAGCCTGAGGGGCTTCCCATCCTGAAGGAAGGATCTGGCAAAGAGAGAGAAATAGTGCGCATGATTGAATGCTTTCTTTCCACACATAAAAGTGTGGGCCTGACAAAAAGTACTTGGGATTACTGGACAGCTAAGGGGCTACATAATGAGATATGGAGACCTTCACCTTTGGGTCACCTGTGACATGAAGTCATTATCATCTGTCAGCTGTTTAGCAGTCTATGAGAAATGAATGTTGTCCCCTGTTCCCTGTGAGAAATGTGCAGCACAGAATTGCAGCTAGCCAAAATGGCACGTATTGGCATATTTCAAAGGACACACAGACCACTAAGATCTCCCAGAGATTTGAGAATGAACTGACTCCCCTCATTCATGGTTGTTTCTCTTGTGCATATTTCCAGCTTTTACATGAGGTCAATCTTGATTGTAGTATTATTTATGCTGCTTGATATCCTCCACTCCCTCTTGTCAATAACTACTTAATAAAAAACACATAAAGAAGATTGGGAGTTGGAGCCACCTCCCCTGCAGAAGAAGGGCCATTAGAAGAGCTCTTGTGGTTCAAACCTGGGGGTACATAACCCAACACCTTGTTCTGAATCAAAGTCCAGGGAAAAGCATGATACAGAATATAAATATGGAAATACCCTTCTATCCACCTATCCTAAGATGCATATCCGTGCATCTTCTCCCAGCAATCAGATTTGAAGACTTTCTGAGCATGCTGAAGTTGTTCCTGTGTTTGCCTTCTGATGAATTAGGCTGTTCCTTTCTGAAACACATTTGTATTTTCCCTCTTTGCAGCATGTCAGCAAAGAGCTCAGAGTGCTGGGCTCCTTCCTGCATTTTACCTTCTCTTTACAGCTCCATCACTTTTCCATGCCTATCTCAGGGGTCACAGCCTCAGATGGAGAACCAAACATCCAGCTAAATCCCAGCCTGATGGTCAGAGAACTTTCCAAGGATATTTCTAGTCACGTCTTGACATTTCCCAGGGAAATGGAAAAAGCAGTTTTTCTGATAGCTGTGAGGGATCTAAATCCTCAGTCTTCCCACTTCCTGAGTACATAATTTAACCCTTGCTTATTAAATGGAAGGAGAGAGCTGCAGGTGGCCATCCTCTAGGCAGTCTAAAGCCAGGAGGGGGAGAGCCAGGGCACCTGGTCTTCTGGTTGTTACACATAAGAGGCAGTGGAGGTCTATCAGGCTCAGACCAAGAAAGTATGTCCACACTGAGAAATGCACCCTTCTTCTTATGCCTTGCGTTTGACCTTTCCATATGCACAGTGAACTTAGTGACTACAAAAGATGTGGTTGATTTCCCAGTACAGAGGACAAGAGGAAGAAAAGGAACTGAGGCACAGTGTGCCTGGTTTCCCTGTCCAGCTAGCCTAGGTTTTAAAGGAATCCAGTAGGAAACTTTAGCTCTTTGTTGTGATACCATTTCTGACAAAACCTCAGGTTATATTTGTGCAGTGACATCAAATTAATTTTTTGCCTATAGATTTGCTATTCATTGCAATTTGTACATCAATTAAACTGGACCTTTGTAATGTTCAGTATTTACAGCATGCTTATGAACAATACATCAAGACTTGTAAAAATGTAAAACAGCCTCTGACCACTATTACCTTCTTTTTTGCATAGTGTCAAAAATAATCCCTCACCCCCAAGAAATACTGGCTGAGGGAGCACACATATGTAGACAGGCACAAGATCCCAAAAAGTGCTGCCAGACGTAGCTATTCTCTGTGATGAATATTGCCCTGCAATACTTGCAAGGACTGAAAACTTATACATAATAACTTTCAGCCTGCCCAGAGCGTAAATTAAAGCAATTGATTGAATAGATATAGATAAAAAATAAGAAATCAAAGGCATACTCCATAAAGTCACAAGTCCATAAACTCCACTGTAGTGCTGTACCCCCCACTCCTTTTCTTACTAAATGTCTGCCCTTCCCACATTGTTCTCCCTTCCCTGCCCCTGGTCCTGGCCACTCCCTCAGGTTTTCCCTATTGGTTCCGGGACCCCAACTCCGCCCATGTACCGCCCCTGCACCCTGAGACNTGGGGGGCTGCCCGGAAGAGCTACGGGAAGGGGAACAGCCGCTCTCCCCGATGTAGCCCTGCAGCGCTCTCCAGGAAGGTTTGCAGCTTGCCATACTAATGCAGAAACTACAGACCTCAACACTCCACTACAGTGGAACCCCCCTGTAACAACAGGTAAAACTCTGCAGGACTTGTCATGCATTTCCTCTTTATTTAGTACAGTGCTTGGGTTTTACACTGCTCCTGATAAATGAAAGCCATCATGTTGTTGCCATGGACTGCACCTTGGTAAGGACTTTCCAAAGGAGTAACCTTATGGGTTACTACATAAACAGGGGTTTGATGTATGGAGCCCCTGACTGCAACACTGTGTTGCTGAAGATGTTTTTAGAATGTCCTACAAATATTTCTGAGGCAGATACAACAGTGTATTACACACTGACTCGTTATGCTGTGTCTTGAATCAGTGACACTGGGAAATGTAGACACATCTATCCTGTGATATATTTAAGGGGTAACTTCTAGTGAACGCAGACATTTAAGCCTCTGACTGCTGATGTGTAGAGCATTAATGAATTACAGCCAGCAATATTAGTTTCTTATGCAATGAAGAAAAAATAACTAAATAAAGTAAGTGGACAAAGACACAATATTTTGATCATGTTCTATAATTTGTACAATTTAGGGTGGATTTTTTTAAGTCATTTGCCTGACATCATCATTAGTAAATAAAGGCACTGTAAATAAAATCCTTGTTGCATCTAGAAACCAAAAGTATCCACCCAGAGAAAACATTACAGAGAATTCCAGTGTTTTTTGCCTTGAGGTTTTGTTCTGCTGTGTGAACCTTGAGATTTTCATCTGAATGATTATTTTGAGAATTTCCTATTTCTAAATTTACCAATTATGTTTGTATTAGCTGAATGTTTTCTGACTTAAATTATATATTTTCTTTAGATATAGAAAATCCAATGTCTCATAAATAATTCATTAGAAAAATAAAAACATGTGAGCTTGTTTTACAGTTAAGGTGTCAAGGTTTTAGGGGAAAAAAAATTACCAGGGAGAAGTTGAATTTCAGAAAGAAAACCAGGGATGAAATTCAGACTAAACTAACTGGCTTCAAGGTAAAAAAGAAATACATTGTATCCACATTTATATACTTAGAGAATTTATGCAATTCCTATAATTACATATGACAATAACCAGTTATTATAGACTGCTAATATAAATGTGTGTGTAGTTGAAAACACACATATACATTTTAGCATAACAGTATGTTGAAATTCATATCCAGATTGATATTTATATTTCTATTTGCTAATTTACAAACAATATTTTGTCACTACTGTAAAAATGTGTGCGCATGTAATGCTAACATCCAATACTACATTTTAAAGTGTATTCGTTTTATAACTATATGCAGTGAAAAATAAGTTTGAACTATTTAAACATAAATACAAATCTACAGATAAAAATGTATATTTCAGCAACTGCTTGGAATTGTTGATCTTTCTCAACATATTACCATTGCTGGTAATGGGATATACTTTGTGAAATTTCAACTTCCTGAGTCAAGGGGTTAACATTTAATCAATAGATCTCACTGTTATGGGCTCTTCTGGGAAATACTAGGTTGTGATATATGCTATGCATCATGAAGCAGGAGTTAGAGCTGGTAGAAAAATAATCCGATTGCAGAGTTTCATTGACAGTGCTCTACTCATGCATTTTCTGTATGTCATTATTTTCCATAAAGTCCACATAAAATTGCTGTGGTCTTTTCCATTATAGTGTCTAAAAGATGTTACATACCAGAGTGTTATTGTGCTCCTGTGAAAACCCATGCTGCTCTCCCTTCAGGAGTTAGTAGGGGCTGTTAATAAATTGGAATGTAATGAACTGGTGCTTGTATTTTTCCAGTTAAACAATAAGTATGGAGGTTCCTTACTGACATAACTGGAAAACCTGTCATCATATTAAAATACAGAGATGGATCAGAAGAAAAATCCTTCATCTGAATATTCCAAAGTCTTGACAAATTTTAATTCCAGGGTCATAAATTAATAGATCTTAGAATCAAAAAGGACAGCTATGGTTATTTAATGTGGGAAAAGTGAGAGGTGACAATGGTAAGATGATCCTTATTAATAAGAATATCCAGTCTGTTCTCTGAGTGTGATACCAAGGGATTATCCCCGAGTCATGTCAGGTAGCCTTGGCTCTACAAAAGACAATGGGGGCTCACAAGCCTGTGTACATAACCAGCCTGAAGACTGGGCAATATCCAGACCAAAGCCCAGTCTCATGGGCCAAGGTAGTATGACAGACTTAAGAGCCTCATCAAGCCATTCCTACTTCTGCATGGCTTGAGGAGCAAGGCATGGCCATGGCAGGGAGTTTTTGCTGAAAAGTACTCAAAACCTTCCAGGAGGTTATGTGAAAGAGCAGACATTTCTTAAAAACATCTTCAGTTAAAATTTCATGATAACATTTATCACTTTTTCCTTCTCTCCTTCTCTCCTTCTCTCTTTCCTCTCTCTCTCCTTGCTGCTTCTCAGGGCTAATTTTCAGATTTTATATACAAATCTGATGTTTTACAAAAAGAACCCATCTTCCTATTGGGCCCCTCTTGTCCATATGCTCCCAGGAGTCAGCAGGAGAGCTTGTCAGTCCCTTGGCCTGGCTTTTGTGGAACAGGAATACTTGAAAGTTTCCATGCTCTCAGAGGGTTTGAAGACCACTGTGGACAGTGAGTGGAGATTACAGGTAGCCCCACCTTCCTAGAAAATAATTATAGGTAATAAGTTTATTTATGCACTTTTTCGCTGACACCTGTTATAGAGGAGTACTGAGCAGACAGCAGCAGTAAATGGAACCTTATTTATTTTTTCTTAGGATCCACGGTCAAAATTTTTGCTCTCTCTAAGATGTAATTTAGGCAGAGAATATCCCATCAACAGCCCTATATATGTTTCTTTTGGTGTTTTACTCTGAGGTTTTGTAGGTAAAATGATAACACAGAAGAATTGTGTGTTATTTGTGTGTTATCTTTAATTACAAACATGCTTGCTATTCCACTCACAACTTTGCAAGAACAGCTAGCTAAAAGAGAAAACAGATCGCTCTTTCAGTATGTTTGTGGCAGTTTTTATACTGCAAAGAGCAATGGCAACTTGCAATGTATCTGTTTACAGGAGGTATTCCTGTTTCGTACACATGTCACTAAACTCAGCCATCTAACTTGAAGGAATCATTATTTTGCTACATGGCTTAAAGGAGACCAGTCCCTGTAAATCAGCTATGCACCGTGCATGTATAAGCTTTTTTTTACTGCCTGTTTGGGGGGAATTTATAGAGTAATTCTCCAATAAATAACGTAATTACTGAAATTTAAAGGCTGCAATTGTGTTGCAGTGTAGCAGTGTTGTTCCAAAATGAGGCTACATCTTCCTTACAAGAAAACTATATGCTTGAAGAAGTAACTGCATTGTTAGGTTGCATGCAAATGAGCTGCTAAGGGATACAGAAAATGTCTTGTTTTCATACAATCCTTTAGTTTTCACCATACCCTTACATCACCCACTTTAATTTTCCTCCCTTGACATAGGGGCTACAAGTAGCGGAAAGAGGATGCAAATGCAGGAGAGACTGTCCTGTGATTTTTAAGTACATCCTTAAGTACGTTCTTACTCCTGACCTATGGAGTGCAAGACTCTTAAAAAATCAAAACAAAACAGACTGCATGTGGGATGACTTGGTATAACAATGTGTGCTACACAAAACAGCTTGGAAATAGGGAAAAAACAGTGCCACTTTTGGACAGCTCTGTCTTTCTTACCTCTTTATAGCTCTTCCTCAATTGAGATCCTATACACATGCCCTTCTTCCTCTCTCCATTTTAGTGTCAATCTCAATAAACATGAATTAAGTTTTATTTTAGTTAGTGAGACATGTCTGGTTTGCTGTAGACTCAGGTCAGGTCACACTGGTGGGCTATGGATGCAAGTGATTTGTATCTCTGAAACACTTAAGTAGTCAATTCTCAAGCACATAGAATAAAATTCATGGAGTAAAAAGTAACCATATTTACTTGCCTGAGTTTATGCTGAACCATTACCCAACCTGTTAATGCTTCATATTGCTTGTCATGAGACAAACATATTCGACAGTCTGAGCAGTAAATCCAGCAAACATAACTTAATGGTCTGTCAGAACTGGGAGCACAGGCTCATTTCTGGTGCAGCTACCTCAGCATCTCCTCCTGCCCAGGCAAAGCCGTGGTGTGTCAAGTCTTAATGAATCAGGCAAAGCCCAATGACAAAGCTCCCTTTGACACTTACTATGTAGAATTGGAATATTAAACACCAATGCCCTGATTGCCTCTCCATGGGCATGAAAAAATCTCACTGAACTTTCTCTGATGTTTCTCTCTGGCCTTGTGGTCATCTTTTTCCTTGACATTACTCTTTGAACAGAGTGTTGCTTCTGCTTTTTTCCCCTAACCTCAGACAGGCTTTCACTCCACAGTTCTGCTCAGTCACTTATTCCAGGTACAGAGTGCAGAATACAATCTCACCTCAGAATATGATCCTCACATTTTTCACCTTATGCCATGTCCAGCAAGACAGAAATCAGGGAAAAAATTTTCCTTACTTGAAAAAAGGGAGGTTGTCATCTGAACGTCTTATCCAGTACTAATTGCAATTCATTGGTATTACTTTCTGAATAGAGTAAGACAAAACAAAACAAAACAAGCAGATTCAAGTGATAAAGATTCAGTACAAGGTAGTAATTTACTTCAGCTACTGACTATATTCAGCTTGATTTAAATATCTTAATATTTAATTATCTACATTTATCTTACTGAAATGCACATAAAGGAACATCTTCAAAGAAATTAGCTTTGAACATTATTTACAGACAAGGTGACAGCTGTCTAATTCATTTTCTTGCACCAAGGGAGAAGAGCAAAGTGATGTAAAAAGGTTTAGAACTGTATTATTTAATTCACATAATAAATTTCAAGCAGAATCATGTGGTAGGGTTCTCTGTGCTTCATTGCCTCTCTACTGACTGTCTTATTAGATGTTTGCACGTTTGCATCTGGCCCACGTAAATGATTTCTCTAGTTGTCTTGAGCAAACTTGCAACAGTAAAATAGTATGCTTTTACAAGAGTGTGTATTCCTCTGGTGTGTGTGTGCAAATTCAGCATGAAACATTCTCAAAAGCACAATACTGTTTCAAAGATCTTAAGGCAGAGGAATGTTAATGTGATTGCTTTCAGTGCTGATTGTGTACTCTGCACTGAGCAAGTTCTGTTCTGCCCTGGGTTGGTTATTGACTAGAGTCTGACGGCAAATGGCAGGAAAACAATACTGCAGGTGGGTAGATAGATAGACCTCTTGGGCTTCTGTCCAGTAATGATGGGATGCAAACATTATTTGTAGTGGAAAAAAACCAAAACAAACCACTTTTGACTTTGATTCTCTGCATAAAACAGGGTTAGGAGTGCTGTGCTCTGCAATTTCTATAATCCTTTTAGCACTGAGCTGTGTAATGCTGCTCTTTCATTAAAATACTCTTCAGGATAAGGAAGAGCAGATATACCCCTGACCTGACCAAATTTAGCATTTTGGAGAGAAGATTCAAACTTTAATGTCAAATAGCTGGTGTGTCAGTCCAGAGAACAGTAAGTGAAAAGAAGACTGAAAAGCTGAGATGTAAAAAGGTTAAAAACTATGTTTCAGCAATGGGCTCTGCAGAAACCAATTGTGCTGATGCAGATTAAGCTGTACACTGACCTTTCAAAGAATAAGCATTTTTCTCAACTGTCACTGTATGAATGTACGAAACAAGCAATATCATTAGGGAAGACACCCAGGCTGGCAGACTTTTAAGAGATTATGTCAATGAGTCATGACCCACCCATTCAGTAAATGAAGTGAAGGTTAGAGTCTGTACATCTAAAATAAATTTGACTGAAAAACTGCAAATATGTTTATCTCTTAAAAAAATCTCAGTCATAAAATCTAGGATTGTTTAGAACTTTTGTACTCAAAAAAATATATATATATGAAAAAAAGGTGCTAAAATCAGCTCTTGTGAACCTATCCAACCTTTTGCACCTACATGTATTTCCTACTCAGACATAACATTTTTAGCCTATGAAAATTATGATTATTTCAGACATTTTGCACTTTGCATCCGGCAAGTGGTATTTAAGAATACTCTCTGCATGGTACTAATAACATCCAATCATTCTTAGCACTTGTTCTGTTGAGCCATTCTGGGATACTTTCACCATTCTTTACAGAAAAATATGACTCCTCTTTTGAATCCTCAGTAGAAATTGTGACACCAGGAAAGCATGAATGCATAAAGGATTAGGCTGTGACAAACTAGGAATTGCATTAGGAAGAGTGTCATCAGCAAGTAAAGGGAGGTTATCATTCCTCTCCACTCTGCTCTGGAGAGGCCGCAGCTGGAGTGCTGGGCCCAGTTCTGGGCTTCCCAGTGCAAGAAAGATGAGGAATTTCTGGAGAGGTCCAGCAGAGGACTACAAAGATGATTATGGAACCAGAGCACCTCACTTATGAGAAAAGGATGAGAGAGCTGGGCCAGTTTAACCTGGAGAAGGGAAAATTGAAAGGGGACTTCAACAATGTCTATCAGTATCTGAAGGGAGGGTGCCAGGAGGATGGAGCCAGGCTCTGACCAGTAGTGCCAAGCAATAGAATGAGAGACAAAGAGCAGAAACTGATGCATGGGAGGTTCCATCTGAAAATGAGGAAAAACTTCTTTACTGTGAAGTTGAACAAACACTGGAACAGGCTGTGCAAAGAGGTTGTGGGCAACTGCTTGAATATCTCCTTCTCTGGGAATATTCAAACCCCACCTGGATGTGATCCTGTTCGGGTGGTTGGACTAAATGGTCTCCAGAGGTCCCTTCCAACCTCAATCATTATGTGATTCTGTGACTCTGAATCTGAGGGATTATTTTTTCTTTGTGAACTGCAGTCATTTATAGGACTCCCACCTGGAGCATTGTGTACAGTCCTGGTGCCCTCAATATAAGAAAGAAGTGCTGGAGAAGTCTGGAGGAATGCCATGACATTGATAAGAGGACTAGAGCATGTCCCCTATGAAGCCAAGCTGAGAAAGTTTGGGCTGTTCAGCCTGGAAAAGAGAAGTTTGTGTGGAAACCTCGTAACAACTTTTCAGTACCTGAAGGGGGCCTGCAAGAAATCTGGAGAGGGACTCTGCATCAGAAACTGTAGTGACTGGACAAGCAGCAAGGGACACAAGTTAAAAGAGGGGAAATTTAGGTTGAATATTGGGAAGAAATTCTTTTCTCTGAGGGTGGTGGCATACTGAAACAGGTTGCCAAGGGAGGTTGTGGATGCCCCAACCCTGACAGTGTTTAAGGCCAGGCTGGATGGGGCTTTGAGCAGTCTGGTCTAGTGGGAGCTGTCCCTGCACATGGCAGGGGGGATTCGGACTAGATGATCTTTAAGGTCCCTTTCAAGCCTTAACATTCTATGATTCCATGACATAAACCTCAGATGAGCTAGCTGCTCAGGTTGAAAGTGTTTCTACCCTGCAGGAGTAAATTTTCATGGCAAAAGGTGTAGCAAATGCACTGTTTTCTGGCACAACACAAAGCTGGAATTAATCTAACTACACAGACCAGTAAATGAGGGGATGGTGGGGTGAATTTCAACACTGAAACACTGAGCAAGCTTTCCAGAAAGCCTCAGCTCTTGGGGAGCTGAATGCACCTTTGTGTAAATTCATTTTTGCTGCACTGGAACACAAACTACCAAGATTAAAACTAGATTTTGTGTACTTTTTTCAGGTTGCAGTCAGAGCAGACATTGCTCAACACACATGGGTTTGGTGTGTGAGCTGTTGCTGGCTGGAGGGATCTCATTTGTTGAATATCTGGGTTAATATAGTAGTCAAGCAAAGCCCCAGACTTGAAAAGCAGCAATACACAGGCAACTGAAGCCTTTTCTTCCATGCCTCTTATGCAACTGGGAAGAAATAGTAAATGTGCAACTCTCTCCAAACAGTCTTTACAAACAAGACAAGTATTTCCACTCATGAAGAGCACAAATAAGCTGAAAAAAATTACTTTTCTTATCCAACCCCTTCATCTGTGCGTGAAACTCAAAATCAGCCTAATCCCTAGTTGATCACAGCCCACCAAACCACTTCACATACGTCAATCAAGGTTATGTAGGCTATAAAGTGCAGACTGACAGCAGGAATTTTACATGCTTGCTCAATCTATTTGAAAAGTGTCATTGATCTGGGTGATTCTAGCAGCAGTCTTTGTTCTACCAAGTTTAGAAAGAGTGGTAAGAAAAGGGGAGGAGGAGAAAGAGTCTGTGGCTGTGCAGGCTCCAGTGGCAGTCATTTTGATGAAGGCAAAGAGGCAAAGGAATTATAGGGAAAGTCATTGTGTTCTTTCTGCTAATCACTCTTCACTCACTCACTGTGGTTGGGAAACAGGGTGCTCTTCACTGACCTGCTTTATCAACACGCCGACATTGTAGCAAGTCGCATAGAAATGTTCTCGCATTTTAAGTCTGTCTTGCGTTCGGTCATACTGTTCTGTAGATAAGGGCTTTTTTTGATTAGGCCAATGGGAAAATTATTTTTCAAGTTTCGTTGCATGCATCGATGACACAGGTGTAACATGAGAAAATTTTTGTAACATAGGTGAATATTAAGAGCTGTCTGTATCTTTAAAAGCCACAACTTGTTGCAAAGGAGAAAAATATGGCTAAATATATATATGTATAAATCCTTCCTATTTGTGTGTTTGACTTTTGAAACTCTGAAGTTGCATAATGAATCTGGAGATCATTGATCACAGAGCAGAAGTTCATGGCATTAAGGATTATATTTCTCTTCAGTAAGAAAGGGGTTATAGCACCACTGCCATATTCTCAGGAGTTCTGGTCAGCAGGGAACTCTTCTCATTCACACAGACTACTGATACTCATGATGACATCTCATTTTATGCCTGGTCACTGGCGTTGAAGCAAATGTGTCATCAAACAGTGTGCATAATTATGCTTTTATGTCCATTATATATATGCAGACATATTCTTTTATCCATTCTGTATAATATTTGCCACATGACATTTTAATGTGGACCATCGTTAAGCCATCTTCATTTCCATAAGTGGCTTCTGTTAAGAAACTCTAAGCTTGTGATAAATTCATGATCTCTGTCCTCACTAAGTCCATTATTCATGCTCCCACACACAATGTGGTCTTTCCTCTTTTTCTTGTTTTTGATTTCTACAAGGGACACAAGTGAAAGGAGCTTGTGCTATTACTTCTGACATTTAAGCATTCCTAATAATTGCATATAGACAGTAACTGCATTTGCTTTCTCTTGGACTACCTCTTTTACATTCCCTATTTGTTTAATTGTCATTGCCTTACATGAACATGCAAGATGGGAGCCTTTCCTTGACATTTCTTTTGGAGTAATAGTCTTACTGTCTTTTGCTGCTTTTTTTGCCCCTGTGACTAAGTCTGAAATTAAACTTGAACTTCATGCCGCACAGTCCCTGTCTACCTGGCTGCAGAAATCCAAACATTGAAATCTACATCCTGAGGTAATTAAAAGGAACCTATGCCAGATCATGACTACACTGTCTCACCAGTTCAGATAGCCCAGAGGACCAGAGAAGACCTTTCACAGATCTGATTGTTACTGAATTTAGACTCATTTCAGTTTCCAGTTTCATCCATCTAGAGGTTCACTGCCGAACCCTGTCCCTGTAGCCCATCAGTCTGAAATCTAGACTATCTGGTCCAATATACAAAGACCCGCTCATCATATTATATACAAGAGTTGTTGGAGGAGTTTCAGAACTATGACACTTAAGGAAAAGATTGTTTTGTACTCTGTTGAGGTTAATAGCTTTGCAGAACTCATAAAAGCAATCACAATTGTTCTTGACTGAATCATCATAACAGCAAGCCGGTGCTTATATATAATCACACGTTTTGGGAGCTGTCTCAGATCATTTGTCTGGCTCAAAGGATGTACCTCACAGCTATTCCTCTGAAAGACATAAAATGACTCAAATTGGCCACTTGGCTTTCATTTCTACCAGAAACAGTGTACAATTCAAGATCACTTTGTTGTTTACACATCTTAAGCAGGCAACACAGAAATTGCACTTTCATATGTCAGAAGTGGTTTCTTTTCTGTTAATGAGTAAAAAGTCTCTCTACTTTTTCATCCTATTTATAAAGTCTATTATATAATGTTAACTTGTTTCATGGGTATAAATGTTCTTTCTGGTCACTAATCATTTTCTGCTGACTTCAGGCACCTTAACATGTAGATTTTTACTTGTAAACAAACTCATTGACAGAACAGCCAAAGACCCTTTAACACATACAGTGATATCTTTTAAAATAATAGAAAATCTTAACTTTGTTGCATGATTTTAACATAAAAGACCTCATTCTTGTCTTTAAATGAAAAGTTAATAATAGTTAAATGTTTCTCTTTCAACTGTCCATATAATCATTGAAGAAAACTCACTTTCTTATACTCCTGCTTCTGGATTTATACCAATGGAGTTTAGATTCTTCAAATCAGTGTTTCAATGATTTTTATTTTTTTTAGGTGATACCAGGAAGATGATACCAATTTTGAATATTTTTAGAGTAGTTCATTAAAAAGACCCCCCACAATTCCACAACTGCTTCTTTTTTTCCCAAAACACTTTGTCTGGTTTCTCCTACTACAGTAAAGATGTGCAAAGTGGTGAAAGNAGACTGGGACTTGATTGATGCTGTTTTTATTCTATGCTCTTTGCATAGTCAAACTGTAAAGGCAACGCAAAGTCAGGGTACAGTACTACCAGCAGGAATGTAACAGCTTTACAGCTGCTTTTGCAGTTTGTTTTGCACTAGCCAGTGGTCACAGCACACCCTGGTAGATGAGGTCCCCTTAGTCCTCTGAGCAGCCTACCTTGCTGCATCTGCTCCTTCAGAAGCTGAAACAGTAAAACAGTTTGTACTGTAAAAAAAAAAACACAGAGGAACAAAATGGAAAGAATGTATGGTGTTCTCCTGAA
>WEIT01029181.1:39535-99543 GCA_013389985.1 Dryoscopus gambensis
TTTAATTGGCGTTTTTTATTCCCATTGGTTCCTTTGCCCTTAATACCTGAATACCATTACACTGAAGCAGAGAATCAAACTGCTAAAAGAAAAGCTTCCAGGACTTGTTTCCAAGTATCCAGGAAAGAGTGAACAGTCATCAAGAAAATGTCTTTGTTTCTTTATGACTTCTCTTTTTGCTTTGGGATGAAAACTTGATTTCAAAGTGCATCTATAAAGTTATATCTGACACCTCAGTGAAATACCTGGGAGGTCCCTTCAATGTCAGTGAATTGCCTGTAAGACCCAACAAGTGCTGTGTGCCTTGTTTCAATCAAGCTGTACAATTGTACATTGATTTAGCAACTGAAGTTAGATTTGGATGATTAATTATGGGAATTTTTCTGAAGTGCCAAAGTGGCTAAAGTCGAATGTAGATTTTGCTATATTAAATCAGTAATACCAATCTGGTAATTCAGCGTTTTTATTTTTTTCTTTTGCAGTTATGTGCAGATGAAGGCAGATTTCACACTTTGAAAGTAGAAAACTTTTGTTATAACAACTTTTCTCAGTAAGAGTAATTGCCTCTGGAAGGTGCGATATTCATGTGTCTCTCCACAGATTATTCTCTTGGATCTTATCAGGAGTGGCAAGAGAAAATGGAACTTCTGTCTCCTTCCCTGTAATTTAGGCATGCCTAAGCATTGCAACCACTATTTTTTCTAGACCTTTAAGGATAAATTATCAGGTGGTAAGGAGATACTAACCCTGTTTGCATTAGGTTTCATTCACTACTGGTATTTCTACTAAGTGGAAAATAGTCTCTTGTACTGAGATTTTTTGAGGGGTGAAAATCTTCCAACAAATTTGCAATCCAGAGAAGGATAAATGCAGTTTTCCTTTTTTTTCTCTACTTTGATAACTAAGACACTAAAAATATTTCATCTTGAATGTGGCTTTTTTTTCTCTATGCTGTTTTTATGTTCATTGTCCAACTAGGGAAAGAAAATTTAGCCTGTTATAACTATTCATATGGAATTCACAGTGGAATCTAATGTAATTGTAGTGTTGCTGGGCTGCTTCCTGTCAGGGAGAAGCTTTCTCCTGCCCTTTCCAGATCCAGACCTCCAGATGACAGTGCAGTCAGCCTACAATTGGCCATAAGCAGGTGTTCTGAGAAACCAGGAGCAAGTGAATAAACAACTGGAATTGAACCTACACTCTGAAGAAACAGATAGCTCAGGGTAGTGCTGCAGCAGTGGTGTCTGAGCACAGCAACCCAATTCCTCTTTGTAATGAATGACCGGAGGGGAAGTAAAATGGATGCAGAGCAAAGTAGGAAAAGCACAAAAAGTTCTCCAGAGACCGGGATGTCAAATGAATGTATAAGGGAACATTTACAATACATCTTGTTTACCTGGAATCAAACTTATCTTTAAGGACATTCCCTAACTTGCACTCTCCTAAGAATGACTGATTATCTTTATTTAGTATAATATTATAAGATATCTACTTAAACCAGCTATTAATTAATTGCATAAGTATACTATAATTAGCTTTTAATGAAAAGTACTTATATAGATAAATATTTGTATACTCAATGTATCGATTGAAAGTTTAAGGAAGAGAAAGGCTCAGGCCAATATCTGCAAGACCAGTCAATATTTCTTTAATTATAATTTTGGAGGGATTTGCAGCACTTGTTTTTAAAAAGTGCCGTGTTCTGTTCCAGTCATGACTCTAGTCACACTGGCTTACTGTATCTCATCTCTCTAAGTATCTTAAGAGCTAGGTTTGCCTGAACTGAGTTTTCTTTGTAGTTTTACTCTAGAGATTAAAGTGCCCTGCATAGTAAGAATCAATATATGACATCTTTCATAGAAACTGGGCTTGTTAAAACATGTACTAGAAATTAGTGACTGGAATAGTAGAAATCTGTCCTTCACAGCTAAAGTTGAGGAAATGACTGTGCAAATACATTGCAAATGCTTTCGGAATCATGCCAACAAAACAGTTCCCTGTGACCCACAGCCTAAAGCCATGGCAAAGGCCTAGTGCCCTTGAATATGTAAAATAGGAGCAGGTATTTGGAGGTGGAAAGTGGTTTTGCCACTTCAGCTTGTACTAATTGTGCCAAACCAAGCTGCTGGGTCTGGTTTTGGATCTCGTAATTTAAAAAAGGACTTAAGAAATCCCATGCATCCCACCTGCAGCCTGAAAGTTCTCTTACAATGGAAAACACAGAGATTTAAATCTCATTAATTTGTCCAGAGGAGACCAACATAAGTTTTGATTTGATGGCATGCATGCCATTCTGAAAAGAAAATCACTGCTAGTGAGAATTCTAATCTGCTAGAAAAAGGCACTGTAAGAACTGGCACCTAGAAGTTAAATCTGCAGATTCAACCAGAAGGAAGGCACACAGGTGCTCAGCATGCACTGGAAGAGACTGCTGAAAGAAGTGCTGAATTTTTCATTTCTTGGAGCTTTCATATCAAAACTGACTGCCTGTCTGGAATTGCCTGAGTTGAAATCACATCCTTGTGTTCAATAAAGGCATGCCTGGATGTAAGGCTTGATC
Organism: Dryoscopus gambensis; assembly: GCA_013389985.1. Taxonomy (NCBI): domain Eukaryota; kingdom Metazoa; phylum Chordata; class Aves; order Passeriformes; family Malaconotidae; genus Dryoscopus; species Dryoscopus gambensis. Next base: position 42,096 of record WEIT01029181.1, read on the forward strand.
AAGGATCTCCTACTAAATAACCTAGTGGTACTTGTTGACTTTAAAATCAGGCAATCTATTTCTTCTACAGGCTGAGGGGAGAAGAAAGAGATAAAGATTATTTCCATATTTTCATTTTGGGAAGGTGCTCAGAGAAGTGTGATGCTGTGGTATATATATAGATAGATGGACAGATGAGAATTGATGACTTCTTACCTTGAAAAGAAAAGGTATCCTACTTGCAATAGTATGCAAAAGGTACTTCATACTTGCAATAAAATAAAAGAAACATCAAAATAAAACAGATTAATTTTTCCTTTAATTATTGCAGTTTCTACAGCTGTTGAGCAAATTATATCTTCTTTAATACACCAAATTTCATATTATAACCAGCAGATAACAAGGGAATAAGAGTAATTGGAATTAAATTTATAAAGTGGAGAATTTTCTGGTTTAATGTTGTCTAAATGGGTTTTAACACATTGAAACTGCCAGAAACTCACATGTGAATAAAAACTGTTAAAGAAAAAGAAGAGGAAAGAAAAGTAGGATATCAAGTAAATAAAGTTCCAGAAAACTTTTGAAGTAAAACAGTGCAATGCAACTGATAGCTCCCATGAAGTTCCACTACCATTGATCAGTGCTCAGTTAACGTAAGTTAAGTGCCAACACTGATAAGGAATAGATAAATCTCACAAAGCATGATTCTCCTGGGTGACAGGTTATTTTCCTCCATGACATTAATCCTTTATTTCTTGCAAGATGAGAAACTTCAGAGGAAGCTCAGAGGAGAGGCAGGAACAGGAATTCTCTGAGAGAACAACTTATTTTGATGCTGGTATTTGTTTCAGGCCAGCAGCAGTCATGCTCAGAGCTCCCTGCTGTGCAAAGCTCTCCCACAGAAGCATGGAAAATGACCTTACACCGTTGGTCTTACAGCTAAAATCACCAAGATACAAGGTGGGCAGTGAAGGAAGCAGAGGCTGAGGTGACTTGCTTGAATACCCAAGTAGGATTGAATTCAATCCCAGCATTCTGAACACAGTGTTGTTTGCTATCCCTGACAGTGAGAACTGGCATGTGAATTACCACTAGAGTCTAAGGAAAATCCCAAGAATACAGCCTCTGCTAGTCTGCAGCATCTTCCTGCTGAGGCACCTGGGGTGTCCTCAGCCAGCCGGCCACCTACCACATAGAACAAGCACCATTTCATGATCTTGTCGTTTCTAGCTTTTTGCTGAAGGAGGTGTTATCTTGAGTTCACAGAAATCTTGGGCAAAATCCCAGCTGCATGAATATCAGTGGGAAATATTCGATTGGCTTTGGTGGGAACAGGATTTTACCTCTCAGGCTCATGAATCAGAAATAACGCAAAGATAGCTTTGCAGGTGTGGCTTCTCAATGGCATCAGTAGGAAAGGAGCCTTTTCCTGGGCCATCCAAGATACTGACTTTTAGGGTTTGGTCAAAATAGGTGGACAAAAATAGTCTTCACCTGCATAGCCATCAATGGTGGGCACATCTGCATTACTACCATTTTATTTTATTTCTCAGGTGTAAGAAACAAATTTGTAAGCAAGTCTTCTGACTGCCCCTCCTTTCCTTCATTTGTAATCAATTGCAAAGTGATTTTGAGCACATGAGCTAAACGCCTTATAGGCAAAACCAAAAGATGGGCTTGGGGAGAGCCCTGAATGAGCTCTAATTACTAATAGCTCAGTCCACTGAACTAGAAGAGAATTACTCCAAAATAGACCATGGTCAAAGTGTTTGTGGGTGGTGCTCTGCATCATCAAAACTTTTGCTCTGCAGATTTGGTCGTGTTGTACCACATTCCTTGCTAATATAAGCACAGATATATTTTCAGCAGTTATATGTCCAGGTTAGCACTGTATTGAAACTGGCCTTTACACACCCTCTGTCTGTATGTGACCTAAAAAATTTAAATCAGTGCCCACCATTAGAAGTCTTGTACCTGAGGCAGTGTTTAAGCCATGTCTGTATAGGTATAAAAATTGCTTTAATTCAGGTTGCAACCCACATTGATTCCATAGATGATCTGGATATCCGAAAAGTCAGATGCTCTCTAAGTTAGGGCTCCTACAGTTCTTTAAATCATGTGATCCCAAAATCATTGGAATTATATATATAATCAGAGCAGAAATATTGCGAGGTCTTGCTTTTTTTTTCCTCCAGGCCAAGACAAACAAACGAGAGCAGTGCCTTAATCCAGGGTGGGTGTTATGTACCTGGAGAACTGCTAGTGCCTGGTTATACCCCACTGTGCAGAACACACGAGGTTCATCATGTCTGTAGGCTGGCCTAAGGCAAAACTGTCATGGATTATCAGAAAAAAAATTCAGCTGATATTATATCATGGTATAACCTGAGGCAGTAATGAAAGGAACTTTCTTTTTATGTGCTTTCATTTGAATCTTGGCTTATCTAAGAATGCACTGAAAATAGATAATACCCTCTCACCAGATCATGACTGAAATGTTCCCAACCCAACACCTTGCTCTGTACGTTGCAGGAAAATAGAATTTTGTTGCTATTAGCTTCAGTATTTAAAATTCTATTACAAACACACAAAGCTAAGAACAAAATAAGTTCACTGTATAGATAGTAATCCCTATGTGAGAATAATATAGATAATTAATACTTAGCTGAAGTATATAATGATGGCTGTATCAATCCAGACTGCTAGCTCCTATGTCCATTTCATCTCTAGTTCACAGTCAATAAGATTTTGGAACAGCACAAAAACGCTCCACTTAAGTGACACGTTGTCTAGGAAGCTGTCGGATATCAAGGAAAAGAGACAACGCCGCCTGGAAGGACCAGAACACATTTTCAAGAGAGTGGTGAAAAGATGATTTTATGACATTACATTCTGACACTGTATGAATCAATTTTAATGAAGGATATACTTGCTTTATTTTACAGTGATGAATCTGAACATATTTAACACCCTAGGCCTGAAGGAAAAAAGGTGGTTTTTTAATGGAGTAAAAAGGTGCTATAGCTCTGTATTGAGCATGAATTTGAGAACCTAAACTAGATAAAAATACTTTTTTCCCCATATTTTTCTCACAGAAACTGAATAAAAGCAAGACTGTATACTTCATCTTTCTATCTGTAGCTGGGATCTGCCTATAAATTCCTATTGCACATGGTACGTTACTTAGATTTTTCAAGGAGGAAAAGATTCCCCTTCCTAAATCATCACAGCTTCCAAAGGGCCAGATAAATATTTTTTTCAGAATTATGAGTTAATTAAAATCATCTTACAGCAATATAATTTAAAGATTTAATTTAAAGCACTTCTATGCATATAAGTACAAAATATGTCCAGGCATCTTTTAAATTCACTTGTGAAGTGCAACTGTTTCTGCAGTGAGATGTAACAAGATATTAATAGTAAAAATACATGATAGTTGAGACTACAGGTGAATGAAACTTCTTCCTGTCACAACTGTGTCATGATATAAGCAGAAAAAATGCAATTATCCAGTTGGAATTTGAGAGGGACATTAGAATTAACATAATTGTTTCTCTGAAGAAATGGGAGGATTTACATGTTACAGAGGAAATTAAAAATATCTTAAAGAGGCTTGCTACGTAAGGGCATTGGTTTTGCTACCATTGAAATAAACTAGCTTTTCTCACTAGGAAGAAAGATTTGTTGATCACCAATGCAAAAATTCCCTCCTAACACATTCATTTCTAAATTTGTCGTACTAATATCATCCTATGAGTTCTGTAATCATATTCTCATGGATATTTATGCATTTCTCTTAAGTAAGGACAAGCCAACATGACACACTACCTGTTCTTTCTGGTGGGCATACTGCCTGATGCCTGTATTTTAAATTTTGTATGCTTTTGGAAGTAAAAACACTAAACTGGTTATGTCTATTCATTTAAGGTGGCTTCTTTGGTGTTTGGATATGCTTTATAAAAGGTAATGATAACTGATAAGATCATCTCCATCCTTTTATTCTTTCCACATCTGTTTAAACAATTTTGCCTAACTTATGCAACAAGCCTGGGGTTGTTTTGGTTTTTTTCTTAGTTGAGCTGTTTTCTTCCCTGGCTTAGCATTTGGTTCAAATTATGATGAATTTGATTCTCATTACAATCATTGTCATTATTGTGATTATTTGCTGAAATGAAGAACAACCAAGTTGTCCCAGAAGATTACACACTGCATTACCCAAAAAAACCTATCGTGTAGTACCATGGATAGGAACAGATGGAGAGATGAATACCATGCTACCAGTGAGAAGAAGCCTCTTTAGTCTCATAGTTTTCATTTCTTTTTCTACAAATATCAAGTAATATCATACAAGTTGAGTGCTATTTGAACTGCTCTTACTTCAAATGCAATCCACAGGTATGGCTCTGTAAGTACCTGATTCCACTATAAGCATCATATGTATTAATGGAGAAGCTGTTTATTAAGCTTTTACAGTCCTTAATGTTAATTACTGCAATTAATGACTGGAACTGCAATTAAAGTTCAACTAAGGGTTTTCTAAACTAATAATGGAGGCCTCATTAATATTGCTCATGACTGTCTACTGGGAATTATTTAACAGTCATGAGACTTATTATGTATAGGACCTCAGTTTGAACTTTCATGACTCATTTTCAGATAAATTAATGATGTCCCACAAACTCATAGGACCACATCTTCCATTGTTTTTTTGGAAGAAAGACAGTTTTAAAGCTAACTTTGCACCCAGCAAAATCAAAATGAAGACTTCGAACACTGGACACATCACATAAAAATGTTCTAGATGAGAAAATTTACTTTACTTTTCACTCTGTAATGCAGACAAAGAGTTTGGAGGACAAAGACTACCAGGACACTAGAACCAGGCTTCAAGAACAAAACTGCTAAAACTCTTTTAGGTCACTACAGCCATAGAGAAGTTTCACAACAATAAGGTAAATTATGCCTCATCCTTCCAGCTAATAATGTTCCTATAAATTTGACTTCTTTATGAAAATTCCCACCATAAAACTGCATTTGTTCTTAGAAGATGTGTCTGGTCCACAATAGCATAGCACAGACCTCTTAAATGCATGTCTGCAAAAGATTGTGTACATACTTGTCTCCAGGCTTGTCAGTGGATTCTTGCCTTTGAATTAGTTGATCTGTCAAAGCTAAGCCCTTGCTCAGCAGCCTTTGTCTGCAGTTTTGGGTCCCTAACCAAACAAGTAGTTTTCCAAGGGCTCTTTGGCCATTTCCTGACTTCTCGTTGAAAATGGGACCCAGTCAGTTTGATGCACTCCTCTCCTGCTCACAGATCCCCATGAAAGTGGCTCAAACTAGTAGTCAGCTCATGTTTTTCCTCAGGAGACTCCCTTCTACTGTACCTCCAGAAATGCCCGCCATACAAGCACAGTTTGGTGTACTGAGCACATAGCTTTTAAGGCAGCTTTTTGGCCAGACTACAGTGATGATGACCACGAGCTTGCTCAAACTGGCCCTCGCACCAGACATTCTTCCCATAATAAACTCCTAACGATATTTTTTTACAAAAACATTCCTTTCATAAAAAGTCACCTTCATTTATTTGGCCTAATATTTTACTTACTGTAAGCTTTCAGCGTAGTATCCATACAAGAACTGGAAGAAAAAACAGAATTCCTATCACACAAGGGTACTAGTGTTTCGATAGAGCTCATGAGTTTGGGAATTTTAATGAAATCTGAAATCTCACTGGGGTTTTTTATAATTATATCCCCTCAAAAATTACTTCAGTGTCACCAGTATTATTTGCTTTGTTTTATCTGCTTTGTGTTTTCTTATGAAAGTGAAAATTATGAGGTGGAAATCATCTATTTCAAAAGCTCTCAAGTAAAATCCAAAAGGATCTGTTCATTTCCATCCAAAATTTTGATATGAATTCAAAATTTTATATCTATTCATTAAAATGATATTTTTAATGGAAAGTCTGGATGAGGTAGTGCTATAAACAAACTTTAAATGCCATGTATGAATATGTGGGAATGCCTTAGCCTGACTATAAGCCACAGCCCATGGGGTGGCACCCTGAATATTGTTCTTCCCCTTAGCCTGGAAAGTTCTGTCAAGTTCGGTTCTGTATTTGTTCTGTGTTACAACTCCGCCCCCCAAACTCCCTCATTGGATTGTATCCCAGTTGTGTCCTCCCCTCTCCCTGTCCCTCATTGGTTCCCGTTCTGTTACCGCCCCCTTGAAAAGCCGTTTCCACGCCCACCTGGGCGTCAGTCCGGCTCGGGAATTCGGCCAGTCTGGATGCTATATTCTGCTGTGTAGGTCTGGATTGCGTCCGATTAAAAGCTATTGGACTGCACCCTCCCGCCTCCTTTGTTCTTGGGACGCTTTCTGCCTTGAAATCAGGCTACCTGGGGCGAGCCACACCGAAGAGGGAAAAAAGCGCCTTTTCCCACCCGGCTCTGAGATTCTCCCCTGCGTTTCCTCTGCTGCTAGCTGAGCGGCGAGGACGCTTGGGAGATGTAGCTGCGCTGCCTCTGCCTTGTGAGCTCGACCGGGAAAAACCCCGGAAAGCGAATATGAATACAGTGAGGTTTACATGGTGAAATGTGACCTGCACTTAACTCTGCACAATGGACACATACCTAAGGTGGACACATTGCCCAGGGTGGCTTTAGTGTTCCTGGGTTTTAGTGAGTAGTCTCTTTCAGTAACTGAAGTAAGGACTGCTCATAGATGCCTGATCCAAGTGTAACAGGGAGAGTTTATTCAGAGTAGGTTCTGGCTGTGTGAAATGCTGACACTGAGCTGATGTGACAAACCGAGAACTTTCCTCTCATTTCTGTGTTTATCTGCACTGAGCTGTGTCATGCGGTAAGTCATGCCAGGTGAAGAATGCAGAGATTTCCCAGATGTGGGGACAAGGAGATAGAACAGATGTGTCACCTTTGTTGCCTGTAATGTATCTATAAATGCACTAGCAGCCTGCTGGCAATTCTGTATCAGAATTACGTAAAAAAACCCAAACTGCGTCATAATAAAAGAAAGAAAAAAGGTAATTTAGTCTAAGAACAAGTGAACAGGCCCCAGGGTTTAATGAGGTAAGTTACTTGAGTTAGCACAGCAAATTTCCAATGAATTTACCATACACTGTAATTCACTCATGGTGCATTTAGTTGTCTGCCTGTTCATTGTTTGTTCTTTTTGTTTGTTTTTTTGTTTTTATTAGGAGTGGTGGTTAATGGCCTGCAATGAGGATCAGGAGATCTAAACTAAAGCTCTTGCTCTGCCATAGATTTTCACCATCACTTCAAAAAGTCTTTTTACTTTTAAACATCCCTGCATTGAGAGCTATCATTTGGAAATGCCAGTAAGTTTAAGAAGATGTTGGAGACAGTCTAGCTATAGAAGCCACAGAAGAACTTGTTTAGAGCAAGTATCTTTGATATTTTTGAAATGAATGGTTATCTGCAGGATCTTCTATCAGTATCATTCATCAAAATTTTTGTAGTCCTAAACCAGGATGGTTCTAGGGTTTGAGAGTATGCTGATTCACAAAAGATGTACTGTTACCTGAAGAAGGGTAAAAAAAGAATGGTCTGTTGATTACAGCAGGGAGTGACCCAGGATAAACAATTCATTGTGTTTCAAGCACTGTGAAAGAAAGGATGGGTTTCTGGGACCATGTAAGGAAAGAACAGGTCGGGTTGGTTCACCTGCTGCTCTGTGTACAGAATCAGCATTTCCTACACTAAGATGGAACCTATAAATTCTCTGCTGTTCAAAGACAGAAAAGGACATTGATCTTGACATTCAGGCGACTTATAAATATGCAGATTTAGATGCCTAATTTTATATGCTCCTTTGGGATAAGGTTATAGGTAGTGCTCCCATACTGAGACAGAGCTCTGACTGTAAGTAGGAATATTCATGAATGAGTGTCTTGGCTAAATGTTCAGGAAGAGTGGAAGGTGAGCTGGAGACACACAGGAACAGGACCTCTTACGTAGCACTAAATCCAATGGAACAACTGTAGTTTACATGGTCCTGAATTTCCCATCTATCAGTAATGCTGAATTTTAATACCAGAGCCAGGTACACTGTAGCTTTGTAAACAGGTAAAAGTGGTATGAAGAGCAGATACAGAGTACAGTCTACCATGTAATGCCCAGCAGGCACTAAATACTAAGGGTGGCAAGTTGGAAAACAATTATCTTCAAATAGCATGTGCAAACCCACTCTGTTGTCACTTACCAGCAACAAGTCCATTTAAATAACAACATCTCAAAGCACAAAAGTAAAGTAAAGCCTCATGAAAATCTCTTTCAGGGAGGACTGCATCACCCCAATCCTTTTGCTTTGCCTCTTCAAGGAACTCTGATGTGGAGATGAAGAATTAATCATCCTGTTACATAAAATGCATGCTCCATGGGGAAGATGCATAAAGCATGCAAGAGATGGAAGGACTTTTTGTAGAGTAAGGTAGCCCTCAGGGGGTGAGAGCACAGGGAAAAGTGCTCACTGAGTAATTACTATTTCAGGATCCTCTGGAGAATTTCAGGCTTGATGCCGTCTGAAAGAGCCTATGATTTTCAATTAACTCTTTGCTCTTGTAGATTGGTAATTACCTCAGTATATGCTGGGGTGTTGGTTTGCACTAGCCTCAGCAGGAACAGAGGAATTGGAAATGGTTTCATTTGCCTGGTGGTCAATGTCTGCCACAGGTGTGAAGCCCAGGAAGGGCTCCCATACACAGGTTGTCAAGAGCAGATTTTGAGGAAGACCTCTACTGCGAGGTTGGGAAGAGAGACAAGTAGAAAGCAAGCTTCAAGCTTATTGTCTTACCTGTTTCTAGCTAGGTCTGAAAATGCATAGCAGTGTCCTGCTGACCAGGTGATGCTGGCAGGCTGAAACCAGTACTGGATTGCACTGTGCACTGAGATTTAGGGGACAGAAGCAAATGTTATGTAAATTCAGTACATGCTGAGGCAGCAGATACCATCAATGAAACTAAGATATGATGAGCAAAATAAAAGACGAGAAGATTTTTGAGTTAGGAAAAGGGATGGAAAAGAGGATATTTTATGGTGTATCAGGTTATAAAGGCTTCACTGTGTTTTAATTACTGCAAACTAAATCTCTGCAGTAGCTTGTGAGACACATTCTATACTTTTAATTAAGTAATTAGGGAGTTTGATGAAGAATACAAGGATTTTAGAATTTGAAGTATTCTGGAGAGTGTATAGGCAGGGGAGTCTTTTTTCTCAGGTGTCTCCAAACTATATAATGATTAACCTTGAGTGAAATGTTACAGGAAGAACTGAGAGCTTTTATTCATGAGTCACAAGCATAAAACCTGACCCAAAAATTCTTTGAAAAAACTCTGCAAGGAGAGAACTTTGTCGTTGTGAAGCTTGTAGCGCTTAGGTCAAAATGTGCTTTCAGGTATCACGTAAGGTGTAGCGTAACAATGTTTATCTCTTAAAAGGACAGACTTAATGAGCAATATCCATAGAAATAAGCAGAACTTCTGTGTTACAATGTATTGAAGAGATAATCCAGTTGCATTTAGGTTATGTGTGACATAAAGTTTCAGATTTGTCACTGAAAGGTCTTGAAAGAAATGAAAATACAGTATGAGAAAATGAATACAGCTGTCCTCATAGCTGTCACTTCTCCCATCATTCACTGTGTAAACTTATGGCCTTCTGAGTGTAACGTCATGGGATTTTCATAGAAAGGACAAATACAACCCTATGGCAAAGATATGTCATGCTCACTCTCTCTTGAGACAGCAGTTGGATTTTTTATGGAGATGAAAAACTCAAAGTTCCCAGCTTAGCACCAGTGCAGAATCTGCCCCTAGAAATCTTAAGGTAACTGCATGAGAGCTCTTAACATTGTTCAGTTGGGAGAGTCCTTCAGCTTTTTGAGATATAAAGAGTAATTCCATCCTAAATAACATAAACTACCTAAAATCTCCTCAAAAGCATATCTACTCAAACATATGAATACTGAATAAGCAATATAAACTCTGTGCTGGTAGCATGCATTTGGTAGCAATCTAGTTATTAATGAATCAGTATATTTTGCTCAGTGGGGCACAAATACACATTTAATCTTGAAATATCATTAGTGTTGTGTTATTTTGGGGCACATTTCACCTCAAAGATTACTGCATTTACCTCATCTTGAGTAGAAGGTCTAATCCATCAGTTAGTGCCATCTCATTATCATTCCATCAGAGGCACCTAATGACTATGGATACCTAATACAAGTTTGCAGGTGATTTCAAAATGTGGCTCAATGCACTTGGGAGGCATGAACAGCTCTCTTATATCTGAGAAAACTAAGAAAGGGAGAAAGAAAGAGAAACTAAAAAAAAGGAAACTATTAGAAAGAAGAACTCCATGGCTGCTGGAACTGAGTATTTTGAAATGACAGTATAAGTAAATCCTTCCATAATTAAATATTTAGATAGTCCTTTATGAATGCATGTATATTTTTTGTTACAAGTATGAAACTGCATAGCAATTATAATTATGTCTATTTATATCTATCTCTATATTACCAATTTTATCTACAGATCCATGTTTATATACACTATATACACAAACACACGGGGATATAAATGTGTGCATTCTTAGAATGTGTAAATACCTAAGAATTGCACTTTTCCATCACTAAATACAGCCAGTTCTATGCTGGAATTAATTTTCTATTGTGGCTGCACAAAAAGTATTCAGAAAAAGAGGAATTGACTATTGAGTCAAGGAAAAGGCAGAATGTTACACTGAAATAAGATAGACTGCTGTCCTCCAAGTACTGCAGAAATGTCAGTGTAGTTACAAATAGCCTGACACAGTCCAGTTTCTTACTTTCATTAGAGATTACAATTCTGTGAGAGTAAAATTTATCTCTGTAGTGCAGATTTTGCTCGTTGGTCTAGGCTGGATCTTAAATCAAAATAAAACAAGCAGAACTGCTGGGAAGGTGGTGATCACCTTTGCTTTGTACTTAGAAGTGACCTCCACTATCCAGCTGGTTTGCAGGGGTGGGAGGGCTGGTTGGTTGTTTATTTATTCTTTCTGGTTGCAGTCTCCTGACGACATGAGCTATCTAAGTGTCTCCATCTAAATGTAGGAAATGATCATCACTTCTCTATCACAGTATAAATATGTCTGATTTCTGCTACAAACTCTGTAGTTTGAGACAAGAGCAAATTACCCAGAAAACGTACGGAGTCTCTATCTGAGGAAGTTTGCAAGTTTGCTCAGCTAAGAAAGGGCGCAGTCAGTCTGCTCTCGGGGTGGTAAGAGACCTGCTCAGAGCAGAAAAATGGGCTGGAGACACACAGAGGGGTCTCTTACAAACTCAGTTTCTATGATTCTATAAATATGTTTGACTTGTGCTACAAACACTCCAAGTACTGGGAAAAAACACTCCAAACTTGTTAAAATATTATAATAATTTCAGCTGGGGAATTCTGAATGTTTTCAATTTCTTGTTAATTTATTCCTGAGCTCTGAAGTGTTTGAAAACCCTGAAAATAAATGTCTGACTCACAGAAGATATTTTCTATGAAAAACTACCAAACTTACAAATTATTTCTTTGAAACTAGGAATTTTAGACCAAAATGAAAGTAAAGGCTGTCATAATTTAGAATGAATGCCAGTACTATGCCAGATTGCACCATAAGTGAATAAACAGGGGATGACGGCAATAGAGCAACAGTATATTCAACTCAGTTTGGCATCTTCAGGGTTTTGCACCAGTAGCTCTAGCAGGAAACAGACAGCTCTGCTTTTTGGCCACAACGGTAGGCAACCAGCACTGAAGAGATCAGCAATAACCAGTGAGCTGAAAAAAATAGTTTCCCATGCACATATCTGCTAATCTGAGGCAGAAAGTATTTGGCTTCATACCTATGGAGTTTGGTGTGAGCTCCTGGTAGCTTTCAGTGGAGAACAGCCCCCCTTCTCATCACCTCTGTTCTGCAGCATTAACCTGCAGCAATTGTTTAGAAAATGGATGTGAGTATCTTAGTCTTGGGAAGAGCTAAAAAAACATTGATCTGAGGCTCTATTCAAGCCTTTGGATACGCAACACTTCTTCTCAGTAAGAACGTCCTAAAACAGAGTTAAGGACATTTCCAAAGATTTCTTTTATATGATCCAAACCATGACTTTGTTACAAAATCACACACAGCCTGGAGCAGCAATGTTAATGTTTGAGGTTTTTCTTTAGCAAAGAAGCCTATTCAAAAAAAGGTGGGAAAATAAAATTCTAAGTGGGATTTCAAACTGCTTGACTGTGTCCTGTAAGTGTTAGAATCTTCACTTTTGTTTGGTAAATGTTTGAAAAAAAAAAAAGGCATATTGAGATTAATGGGATGTTTTCCCAAGTAGAAGGTCAGAATGGGTGATGCAGAGAGCTCTATCTTTAAAAGTGTTGGTGTCACTGAGGATGCTCAGGACAGGATTTCAGATGCCTTAACTGACAAAATGTGTAGTAATACTCATGTGCTCTTCCACAAGAAATTCAGCTTTGCAACTGTGACTACTTACTGCTAGAGAACTGGAGGAAGAAAGAATCCATTTGTATGCAAGAGTGGAAAAACGTGGTCTATTTTCATGAATTTGAAGTAACTAGAGAACTTACCCAGCTTGCTGTAGCCTCTGTAGTTTACCATGTTCATAATGCACTGTATCACAGCAAATTAGCTCACAACTCACTCAAATCTCAGCTCAGTATTACTTGACTGACCACACTTAGTTTGCTGCAAAATCCTTCTATTTGTTTTGGTGGTGTTGTTTTTAAGAAATGGAACTTTGAATGATGCTTTGTTGGCAGATATATTCTTCTCCCAGGGCCATGAGTTGCATGGGTGTAAGCGAGGGCAGAGCTTGGCTCTAAATGACTAAAATGCTATGCTCCTCTGGCTGCCAAGGCAGTATATAAAAATAACACAGAGCATGAAAGCTTCCTAAGTAGCAGAAAGAATGAGCAACCTAGCATGCCTCCTGCTTCCCAGGGGCCTGCAGAAAGGTTTCTGTGCCTTCAGCTGGTGTTGCTGAGCTGGAGTACACAGACCAGCTCCGAGGTGTGGGTGCACAGCTGGGGAGGTGCCACACGCAGAAACCAGCAGCAGTCCCCTTGCTGACCAAACAGGCTGTGCTGACACTTTGCATGGAAAAGGGTGGGATGGACCATGAGTGTGGGTGCAGGGATGCTGGTGGTGGCAGGTCCCAGTCATTGGTTAACACCTTTCCAGTGTTGTGTTCATGCTGACTGCAGTTTTCCTGCATGTGACAAGATGAATCTTCTACATTTTGAATGAGTTACAGCTTCTACAGCATATTGTCAGGGTAGCAATGAGATAACCTCCCTGGACAATTCAGTCTGTAGAACTGTACACACTGACTCATAGAGCATTTCTGTTTTCATTCATTATACCTATTGAATGTTTCAGAATGTGTGATTTTTAGGTAAACTGAAAATGGAAAAAAATTACGAGTTAGGTTCAATATAGAAGAGAGGCAGTTTAATGAGAGAGAAAAGCTAACACTGCAGTTCTTAAAGCACAGGGGAAATTTAAGCATAGAGTAGCAGAAATGGGATTTCAGCCTTTGTTCTTAATACATGTTGCATCTAACAATTCCATTTGTTCCACTGTTCTTCAGTGGCAGAACTAAGCAAATAGTTTGCAATAAATAATTTAGCCTTTGAATTTAACCTTCATTCCTGCTCATGGAGTCCCAGTGTTCTGGTTGCAGTGGTTTCAAACTTATTTGCAATTCAAGATCATGAAACTTTTAGGGGTGAAGGGAAGTTGGAGATATTTATTATTGTGATGTGCCAGTGTGATGTGACACTCCTAGCTGATCACAAGGTAGTGCTTATCTTCCCTGATCTGATGGTTGCAGTGGGACGGTGAGGAGGGAAAGTGAAAGCTGTCATTTTGAGATGAAACATTAATTTCTCCTTTTGAAAAGATTAACATATTGATACTTTTTGAGTGGGAAGGTTGACATGGAGTTACTACAAGAAACAGACGACTATTTCTGATTGAGTGAGTAATCCTAGATACAGTCTAGGGTTGCATCTAAAGGGGACACTCTAAAACAGGGCACCCCAAAACCTCTTTCGAAATTAATTTCACCTTTTGCATTGCATTGTGAAATGGACTTTTATGTCAGTGAGGAAAGTAGAAGATTCCCTGATGCTTCCACTACAAAACAGAGGCCAAAACCAGGTCACTTTGGGTTGTGGTTTTTATCAGTCTTCCATTCCTAGCTCTGGTAAAACATATGGCTATGATTTCAACCTGAGAGATTGTTGGCTTTGCCTCAGACAGGACCATTTTTTTTGCAATAAGGAGTTACAAAAATTCAGCTAGGAAAACGCCACAAAATAGTTTCTCATACTGCAGCTCAAAGCATGCAGAATAAGCTGAGAGGATTACTGCTGAGATGCTTTTCCAACAAGAGAGTGGAAAGAGCAAGTTGTACATATTTGACATCATAAAATACTACTATGGCAACAACTCACTGTTTATCTGCTTAATATCCATTTTTAAGCAAAAAAAAAGGGTACAAATATAAGAAACCAAATTATATTTTATCTGCTGTTCTTTTGGAGGGTAATTTTATGTCTCAAATAAATATGTAAGTTTTCAGAATTAAAAGAGAAAGCTTTGGCATTGCCAAAGTGTCAGTCTTTCTCTGGGTGATTGCATTGCAAAAAATAAAGCCTCACAAGTCATCTTGCTGGAAGACTACAAAGTTCTGAAAGATTTCAATAGTGCAGAGAAACCTCATGTATCTTCCTTTCACTTTGGAGATGGGAATCAACAATATTTAGAATGGGTTTATCACAGTTCATTTGAGAAAAAAAAATTAAATTCTATATGCAAACGGGGAAAAAGCACTAGAGTAAAACAATAATAAATTGGCATCAGTCTGAAAAACAATGAGAAGGATAACACAGAATTTAATTGATCTCTCAGCTTGTAAAAAACAGGTAAGTTTTTTTTAATAAATAAGCATTAAGTGCTTAAGAATTCAGATAGGTTTCTTACAGGTATCCATAAGCAATTTCCCTTTAGCCTCAGTGACAGATAAGTATCACACTTTTCTGGACAGTGAGGATTGAAATCACAGAAACAGGTCTTGATAGTCTTTTTATTTTTAGAAATCTGAACTCAGCTGACAAGAAGTATTAAAAATTCCACTGTTTTTAAAAAAGAGAGGAAGTACGTAGACCCTAAAAAAAGATTGAATCCTTTTTTAAAGGTATGAAAATGCCAAAGAAACAACAAAAATATTTTCCTGCTTTTCTATCTTTATGTCCTTTACTATTTTCCTTTTGAAAAGAGTTGAGATCTCTTTTATTACTTGCTATCGTAAGTTTTCTCTCTCCATTTATTTCCATTCTTGACAACCACATGCAATTCATTTTTTAGCAAAACTGGACAATAGGAAGAAGTAGAATGAAAAACATCCTCACATTTTAATGCAGAGAAACTGGCATATGCAGAAGTAAATTCCAGGCGCTATGCATAATCCAAGGATAATCCTTTTGTGTACTACATGAACTTGTGAAATCATTATCCCAACAATTAACCAGCATGATTAATGAGACAGCGATAAAAAAAGAATAGTTGCTGCTGCTATTCAGTTGGTGCAGAATCTAAATGTCCCTTGACTTAATCTTACTGTACATCTTGCTGGAGTGTCTTCAGTCTTTTAGAGAGGCTGCCATGAGTCTTGGCCCAGCTATTTTTGACTGTAGCAAGCACTACATTGATGTTGTCACACTGTCCCAGCTACCATTCCCTTTTACTTTCCAATGAATGCACCAGGGTCTTATTAAATAAATCAAAATTAAAAAAAAAAAAGGGAGAAGGGAGGGAGAGCAAGAGAGGCACAAATCAAATGAAGCTGAGTGGGCTCTGTTTGCAGGCTGTGGCCTTGCTCCCACTGGGCCCACACAGCACGTGCCCTTTTATCTTAGTGCCTTTAAGCTATGGTGGTCTGTTCAACCTTCTGGGGCTACATATGTCTCTGCACCAGGATAATTGTTCTCAACAGCATGAGCTTAACTCTATCATCCCTCCTGCCTCTTGACTTACTGTAAATTAAACAGTGGCTCTATGAAAAAAATGAAGCTGGGAAGTTTCAACAGCTCTTTAAGACTACCTTTTTAAAAAGAGAACTTCTTGTATGGGAACTGTGAAACATTTTTCTGGTTTCCGTGTGATGACATGGAAATAATTTTAAATATGTCCTTTACTTTTTTTGGCTTTTTTTTTAACTTTTTTTAAAGGCCTCTGAAGCAAAGAACAATCAGAAATTAGATTAATGGGGAAAGAAGACTAGACATGGACAGACAATATATGCATGGAAAACATGCAGGAAGCCATTCAGATTTTGCCAAAATTACCCACAACTTCTCTTTCAAAGCCCTGCTAATAATGCTCCATTGTATGCAAAGCCTATAAGAATAGAGTTAATAACAGTGTATAAGTATCAATTACACATTATAGGTGTAAATCTTACAAGCCCCCTCTATTCAGTAGGAAAGGGGCTATCTTTGTGCCATGCAGAGTCGAGAACACCTTGTCAGCACAGAGCAAATAATAAAAAATAGTAATAATAGGCAGAAAGCATCTTTAGTTCAAGTCACATTTTACCTGCTTAGTCTAAAACTCAAGCAATGCAAAGTTTTCATAGATGTTGTCACCCTAATCTGCACTGAAAATGTTCTTTAACTCCTTAAAATCCCTTGAATGTCTTGTTCTTTTTACATATATTTGTCTTTTCAAAAAGAACAATCAGGAAATTTTAAACTTCCTCTGTCTTCATCCTAATGCTCTTCCCAGCACCTGTTTCAATTTAAATGAACATTTTTGAACAGAGACATATGTTTAGTCAGATGACATTTTACCAACACCTTTTATGTTGGCATCCTTATTCTTCTCTCTCTGGAAATACCTGCATTGAATGATTGATTTTATCTTTGGAAAACACCAAAAGAAATGTATCTTTTTTTCAGAAGAAAGCAAAGAATGGAAATCATTGAGTCATAATTTTTATGTTCTTTGCTGGAATCTGTCCAAACTGGGATTTAAGTCAAAGCAGATAGCATCATGTGAGGGTTTAGCTCTGTCAGCTGGGCAACTGCAATTTTCAGTGTATACATTAGTGTAAAACTGTGTGCAGGGGTAACAGTGCTGGTACTGCTCAAGATTTTAGGTGTTCCTTGCAAAACAGCCATGATCTCTCATAAAAACTTTGTATTTTCTGTATTCTGATAATTGTTACCCTTAATCGACAACAAAAAATTACTTCGTCTGAAAGAACACAAGTTTACTACTTCTTCAGCTTATGTACTAAGATGCACAGTTATACTGCAGCATAACAAGATTCTTTACTGAACTACTCTCCTTGGGTCCTATGCTGGGCTGCAGAGGCTCTGTGTGGAATTTAGATGATGTAAAAGTGGTGTCTCTGTGTGTTTCTTTGAACTCAGGACTGCCAGAAAGTCGTGGTGTCCTTTTCAGGCTTTTTATACCAGTGATTCAAGGTTAAGCTCCAAAGGGAGCTTTGCCAACAGATCTTGAAGGCTGTATGAGATTCTTGCCCAGGCTGCAAAGTCCTCAAGGCCAATTCACAAGCTGAAACTTTTTTATCCACCCAGGTTTTAAAAAGGGCTGTGTTGGCCTAAGCATCTTCCTTAAACAAGTCTTAAACAGTGTTGCATAAAACCTAAAATAGTTCCACTCACAGAGTGAAAAGGTCTTCTAGAGATGAAGTTTCTAATTTTAAGTAGTGGTTACTGACCCTCTCAGTCAAGTTATAATTTCTTTATTACCAAATAAAGACTAAAAGTTCATTATTAACTTTTCCACACCCTTTCTATGCTGGTATCTGTAAAGACAGCATGCTTCATCACCTGGTTCGTAGCAGAGGCAGTAAAAACTTTGGTTCACTGATTCACAGCTATCATAATGGCATTCCCTATAGAAATCTGCTGTAGATGTTTATGGAAACATGTATTTACTAGAAGTATATAGATACATACTTAAGTGTGCGTGTAACAGTACACCCACGCTTAGTGCCAAACAAACTCATGGTAAAATGTCCAAGCCTGCAATGACTGCTTCACACCTACAAGCTGAACAAGTTGTGGACACCCATGATTCCAAAGCTGTCACTATAGGACACGAGAAATACCACACGTACACTCAGGAAGATCTCAGGGGAATAATCCTGAGATTTTAATTTCTCTCAGAATATATACACCTCTGACCATGACAGTGGATTGGAAGGTTGAGGTGACACCTCTCCATCCAGAGTGGTCAAACAGACAGTCCATCAACTTTTCTCCTCATGAGAAAAGAATGAAAAACAAAAGAAACAGTTAGATAAACATTGGCTATTATTTACATTAAGGCTTGTGAGAACTCTGACTCCAAAAAATGAAAAAAATCAGAAGGCTGAAAAAGCAGGGTAACACAAATCTGTTCAGACCTTTCTTTCCCAACACCTCAGCATTTGAAGCCCCACAATGACACGTCTGAGAGTGACATGTATGACCCCTCTGTGAGAGCTTCAAAAGAGAGTGGCAGGACATGCTCCTAAGGAATTTTAAGAGGAGCTGTGAAACCCTTCAGCAAAATCAGAAAAAGTAATGTCATATTCCTTTGAGCCTACAGCAGGAAGGTGAAACTGGACTTGGCCTCCCCTGTTGTCACAGTCATAGTTCAATGTTTGTACTATCTGTGTGCCTGGACATGCAGTCTGAGCTGGCAGATGCTCCTTGCTCCTTTCCATCACAACATCAGGGATCATATTCAAGGCTAACAGGAAGGCACACAATCGCTCATGTGTTAGCTGAAAGACCAGTCTTTGGCTCCTATCTTAACACTGTCGCATTTCTAATCAGTGCAGATGAGCTCAGAGATCTGCAGTTAGACAGCTGTAGGTTTCCTCTGCGTTAGTCAAACAAAATATTCATGCCTAGCATGTAAGACAGGCCAGATCTAAGCTACATATTTTCTACAGATTTTTTCTGAGAAAACATTTGGCCTCTCTACACATTGCTATATGCATGGAATTTGGCGATATTTCCTTCATGTAGCCTCTTTAGGTCCTCTCAGTTGGCTTTTTTAAAGTATCTGATTCATCGAACAACTTTGAAGTTTGGGCCTGGTGCAAACTGGTGCAAAGCCAGTTTAAGTCAACACTAAAGCAAACCAGGCTTTTATATACTCTGCTTCAGGCCTTCTTTTCTCATGTCTCAGTTTCTTGGTCCTTCAGACTTTTTGAGGTACAAAGTTTCACTAAAAGGCTGTCTGGTCCTATTCAGAGCCAAGTTTTCAAGGACTCCTTTATCACTTATTTTCCTGAGAGAGAGGCAGACAAAATGCTGTGGTTTTTGTGTTCAGAGTATAAGTTAAGTGGGCAGAGGTCACCTACAGAAGTGACCACCACAGCCTGGGAGCAACTGGAGGGAAAGAGAGCAACCCAGAGCTTGACCTGTCCATGATTAAAGCAATCCCAGGAGACCACAGCAAGTTGATTTACAGATTTCAAAGAGTGCAGCCGAGGGTCCAGCAGTCTGTTTTGTTCCAGTGTCTGGGTGCACTGGGGGCTCCTTTTCCTTGCTTGACTACCAGGTCCTGTCACCCTGGCTCAGACTGAGCAGCCTGCCTTAGAAGGGAACCCAGAGGGCACTCAGGCAACAGAGGGGCCCAAAGCAACAACAGCCTTCATGTGCTATACAGAGACAGGTTTCTTCAATAACGCAAAACTCTTCAGGGTGCTCTGCAGATATACTTTATATCTTGAGGGACTGATTGATCTTTAAGTACTGCAATCTGGAAAATATTTTTTAAAAAATCTGTTGTTCTACAAAGCATGGTACAGGAATCAGGAATTTCTAAGGCTTGAAATGCCCTATTCATGTTCTATCACAGATATTTCGTGTAAGTTGAGGCACTCTGGTGTAGTTCAAGGGAGTTTATATGCTTGTCCCTACGGACAAGATTTGATTGCAGCCTTTGTCTTCAGAGGAAGTTTTCTTCCTCTGAACCAGTCTCTTTATGGGGAGAGGGGGCTCAGTATGGATTTATGCATGATGTTTTAGGCATTCACATTAAACAGCTCTAGCCCAAATCCTTGTAAATAATAATAGTTGTTTAGAGTATAAATAAAGCAGTAAAACTTACATTTTAAGAGCTACTTGGGATGTAGCCAAAGTCCAAAATAAACAAACCTTACACATTTAACTGTTGACCATACTGAGCTTACTGAGAGGCTAAAAACAAAGGAGAACTTCCCCAGCAAACAAAAATCCATGCAAGGCTAGACAGAGAAAAAGAGGCTGCAACTTGCAATAGGGTGAAATAAAGTAGAGACTCAGAAGATAGTTAAAATGCTACTCTTGTTTCTAGCAAGAAACCTGACTACAGAGCGGTAAGAATGTCTTTTTATTTCTAGAGCTTACTAAGGCTGTGATAGATGTATATCTGGAATATATTTCTTCTTGTGTGAATGGACTACATATCACTATCATTAACAGTAACTCAGCATGTTTATCACAGTGCATTTCAAGGCAGTAGGAAAACACACAGGTTACTGTTCTAATACTGCAATAAGTCATGGAACCATCAACTCACTCATTGTTTTTGGTGTAAATTTCATATTTCACCAGGTTTTTTTCTCCTTAGAAATGGCTTATGCAAAACATAATAGAAATATATTGGAATGCCATTCCTGAGTCTTGGTAGCATTTCTACACATCAGTTCAAAGCAAAGAGTATTTCTTCACTTGAATGTGTTATGTTGACTGAATAATGTGTTAGTGCAGTCAAAAATACAGTATTTGTCATCCCTGACACTTTGAGAAGGTATTTGCTCAAATAGAGTTCAGCCGAGTTCTGCAAAATATTTTTTGCTAGGCTCATAGTCACTATTTGTGGGTAAGCTTGGATGCCTCTATTCTTTTTAAATTTGTTCCCTCTAAGACACTGTTCAGGAGTCTCACTGTTCTCAGCATCCAGATTTTGCATCAGTAAGAAGTAATTACCTCCCTGAGAAAATCCCCTTCCATCCTGATTGAGGCCATGTCACTGCAGCAGAAATGTTATTCAGCAGCCACTGGGCATCCTTGGTGGTGACATCTGTTTGGTTGTCTGGTGAGGGATTGAGGTATAATCAATCATATAGGTGTTGAATAGTATTGGCTTCCTGACAGACCATCAGAATGGCCATAGAAGCAGTTTAAAAATCAGCCTTTTTGTTTCTGCCACCAAGTGAAACACTTTGATGTCTGGAGAGCAGTTTTACTTCACTCTTGTACAAAACAGGACAAGAAATTACTTCCAAGACAGAAAAATAATATGCTAACGGGGGAAAAAAGGAAGAAATTCCTTTGCCCATCAGTTTTTTCTTTTCTGATTTGTGCATGACCAGCTGACTAACTCACCTATGGCATCAGAAACAAAGAGTTAAACCATCCGTCTTCTCTAGAATTTCTAAAATAATTACATATTATTGCCTAAAATTTAGATGAAGGTAAGGCAGAGCTTACAGTTCTATTGTTATCAGTTAGTAAATAAAAGATGAAGATTAGCATGATTAAAGAGAAATGAAACAGGGGTTCAGCAGTATTAACTCAAGAGAGTAATTCTCCTGGACACTACTGGGACTGTGTCCATGACTGAGGACAGAAGAATTATGCTCTAAGGAAAGTAAAAAGCAGACCCTGTCTAACCATTCCCCTAGGGGAACGGGAATGATTACAGGGCATGCTGTTTTCTCTTGTTTTATGGGCATAGGCAGCCACCTGGAAAACATGTGAGGAAACCAAAGCAACTGGCATCAAATCTAATGTAACTGAGTCCAGACTAGCAGGTGATTATGGGTTATTGTTTGCAGAGCTGAGAGTGAAAGCAAGGACATAGCTACTGAGGTTTTGTGTCTCAGAACAAGACCCACAGTAAAAAAGAGTTGATACACTTGATTTTCACTAAGGGAAGATCATATGGATAAAAGAAACTGAAGTAGAGATTTGGTGGGTATAGCCTTGGCAGGAAAGCAAGCGAGAGAAATTTGGGGGATTCATCTCACATAACTGTAGGCACTACACTACAGATGGCTATATTAGAGCAAGTCACCCAGACTCCCTTTAAAGTCAGTAGAAATAAATAGTTTCTTTTAGAGCATAATTCATCTTAACCTCAAGTAAACAACTAAAATGTCAGCAATTGTGCCCCAGAAGTGCCTGTTTCTCTGCTTTAACCATGCAGCATTGCTCAGATGAGACTGTGCACACCATAGATGGAGGTCCAGATCATCCCATGAGGTTTCAGAGGAACAGCAGGAACAAGAGACTGACAGGGTGCTGCACACAGAAGCGGGGTGCTCCCCCATTCAGCTCTCCATAGGCAGATGTGGAGGAAATCTGCAACTAACCCAGCATTTCTCCACAAACATTAATTTTCATCTTTGTTATCATTTGTTCAGCACCTCCACCTCTGCAAACTGTATATAGAGGAAAAAAATAGAAAAACAGATCATTCTTTCTTGATTGTTATATAATTAAAAAAAACAAACATAAAGATAACTTCTAAGTAGAACAGCATTTCAGTACCCATGTTCCAATGTTAACACCATTTATTTACATGTAGACCTATGTATGCAACAGCCTTGGCTGTTATAAAAGAGGCTGGATTCAAGCCACAACCCAGAAACAAATGCTTTTGCACTCAGTTCCAATGGTTCCACTGCAAGTTTGCCTAATGAGTTCTCCAGACTTACTGCAGGCACCACACTCAGCTGGGTTGGTGTCCAGACTTTATAGCTGCTGGGCTTGAAAAAGTGCAATAAGATCTTAAAGCAGGGAAACTCAACCTACATCAGATAGGTAGCAGGACATATTTATTGCACAAGTACTTTTAGGATCCATTAGGGTCTCCATTAAGACCAGTATATTGAAAAGACTAAAGAAATGGCAGAGGAACTGTTACTTACTTGATGTTATGAACAGCATAGGCAGTATCATAAACTTCCAGAAACAGAAATATAAATCATAAGAAAGTTATCATTCTTTTGGTAACAGGAAGCTAAGAAAATGTTTTTCTCACACTATTTCTGAAGGTATTTCTGGCTATGCAACTATATGTCAGGCAAAACCAAGACATTACAAGGTCCTTGAAGTACAACTACCTGATGATACCATTAAGGAAGGTATTTCTTTGCTGACTTTTTCTCTAGCACTTGAGTTTAGATTTAGCTGCTGTACAATACCAGAACATTTTGAGTTATACAATTCAGATGTGTTTTCTGTGACTGATACAAAGCTTCTGTGAATTATAAAAAACTGGTGAAGCTACATGACAAGAAAACTCTTACATAGTACTTTCAGAAAGTTGTACTTCAATGCACTGTGAATGTTACTTTTCCTTCAGTGTTCGTTTAAAAAAAACTAAGGAAGCTGTGATTCTTTGGGCCTTGTTTCACT
The DNA here is from genome assembly GCA_013389985.1 of Dryoscopus gambensis. Taxonomy (NCBI): domain Eukaryota; kingdom Metazoa; phylum Chordata; class Aves; order Passeriformes; family Malaconotidae; genus Dryoscopus; species Dryoscopus gambensis. The sequence goes on from WEIT01029181.1 coordinate 65,593, forward strand.
AGATATTTAGCAAGAACTTAGGAACCAGAAGGACCATTCACTCCTCTATCCCTGTTCTGTGAGAGGCAGTAATGTAAGATAGTTTCAGCCTGAAACAGCGCTAAAAAACCAGATATGTAATTTTCTGACTTAAAGGGAACAAGAATATTTTAATATTCATTCTTTTCAGAAAGAGAGAAAAAAAAAGGCATAATAGTGCTTTTTACTGTGCACATGCCAGAAAGGAACATATCACTGTCTGAATATTCCAGTCTTAAAAGTTGTACTAGAAATGATGCTCTTCAGTCGTGCCTTCCTGCTTCCCAGCACTCAGCTGAGGCCTTAGAGCTCACACTCATACTGCTATACTTAAAAGCCAGTCTAATCCCTCATCAATCTATATTTTCAGCTTTCATAACTTCCTGTGGCCATGAGTTTTACAATTTTTGTGGTTTTTGAAAAAGTACTTCCTTTTGTTAGGTTAGTAAGTCTACTGTCTAATAACATTTTGTATGACCTGTTGTCAATGTGTTGCCTCTGCAACTTCTGCCTGGCAAAACCTGATTTTATAGACTATTATATTTTGCCTTACTCATTGCTTGAAGAGTCATACTTTATTTAGTCTCTCTTCCCCCAAAAAACCATTCAATAATCTGATTTTTATTGCCCTTTTCTGTACTTTTCCATCTCTACTCTATAATTTTTGTAATAGTGGGACCAAAAATGTACATAGAATCCCAGAAATGTGTGTGCCATTGATTTCTACAGTGACATAGTAATTTCTATTCTGCTTTGCTCTTTATTCTTATTCTGACAATTCAGATGATGCTTTTTGCTCTTGTAACTATCAGTAGGCACTGAGCTGACATTTTCCGAGAGCATTCACAATGAGTCTAAAATCTCTTTCCTGAGGCTTATTAGGTAATTTAGAAGCTCTTGAAGTATACATCCAGTTAAAATTGTTTTTCTCACATGCACTGAACTTAGCAGCACTGAATTTAATCTAATGTTTAACCACTTGGATGGTTGATATTGTGAGATGTAGCTGTAACTTCTCACAATCCACTTAGAGCTGACTTTGCCATCTCACTATCCACCTCATTTTACTGCTCCATCTGTAAAACCTATCAGTCTCTGTCTAATTTACCAGTGCAGTTAATTTTTTTATTAGCACGGCTTATCTGAAGTCTTGGCATAAATTGCTTTAGGGATTCCTTTAATGTACCTTGTTTTATATTGTAACTTTTTCATCATTATGTATACTTAGTCTTCTGAGACAAGAAGACCTGTTTGAACATTTTTTTGTTCTGTAATTCTTCTTTCTTTTTTTTTTTTCTGTGTTGCCCTCTTCTATTTTAAAACTTGAGTTTCTATATTATGAGATAGTACCATGAAATATAACATAATAGTATGGGTCTAAAATCCATTAATGTGTGAAATGGATTCAGCATTAAATAAAGAGGAAAATGAATTAAATAACGATAGACTGCCTGTCAGAAAGCAACTAAAAGATGACACCAGAGTGTATTCCATATATTGTACCAAAGTTGTAGAAGTGAAAACAAGCTGCAGCCTACCTCCTAGGCACAATCTCCACTCACAGAAAAAAAATTCCTCAGAAGCTGTGCCAGTGTACAATTTGCATTTTCTTCATCCTTCGCAACCACAAGCAGCTGCTTGAATTATGACTTTAAAATTTTAAGTATGTCCAAATTCTCTAGGAATATGATATTTTGAGTCAAAAACCTTCCTGATGCACAAGGACTTATCTGAAGTCTGCATTTCATTACAAATCAAAATTTGCAGGAGCTTTTCAAAACTGAAATATTCCTTGTTTGCTGTTCTCACTGCTGTTCTCTCCTTGTCAGCTCTGGAGAAATTTTGAAAACTTCTATCTCCTTGATTCTGATGTAGATTATAGAGTGGGAGGTTTTGGTACTACAAAAACAAAGTCATTGCTTGCCTACACTGTAATGAAAGCTACTGCATGAAACGTGACTATCATAAGTGATGATGGCATTATCTAAAGCATTTGGGCTTATATTTGATTTTAGTGATTGTGCTGATTATAAAATAAAGAGTTCAATTCTAATGATATGTATGCACTCACTGGGGAAAAAACTTTATTCACTGCCACTGTTTTTTTCTGCGCTGACATTTCTGAATCAAATAATAGCTATGAATTGTTGGGCCTGATACTCTTCTGGATGGGCAAATAAGGAATACCTCCAAAAAAATCTATGAAACAGATATAATCCTAATTTATCTCTCTGTCTGTTCATGCATATTCCCCTCCGTGTTGTTTTTCGCTTCCCTTCTCCTCACTACAATATGACTTTGGGGAACTTTGTACATCTATAACTAACAAAGCCAAATTATCTCAAGTATTTCAAGAGAAAAATATGCAACACTACATCAAGAAGAAAGAGCAGTCTCATATGAGGGTAAAGCAGATCTATATTTCCTTCTTCTCCAAATGGCCTTCCTCTACAAATGGCACCATCCAGCTGGGACTGAGCTTTTACACAGAATAGATTCTATCTCATCTTCCGCATTCTGTAGTGACTATTTTTTTCAGCATTGATGATAAAGTTTTTGCAACTCCAATTCCTGTGTTACATGGCTACAGGAAGATATCATCTTTGTGTAAATGAAAACCAAAAATTTTTATCTGTCATACCTACAAAGAAGAGATGGAAACAATTCAGGTGCATCTTAAAATATTAAAACTCACAACTGTTTTTGAAAGTCAGCGGGTTTTGGAAACATAGTTATAAAGCAAATTTCATAATTTCAAGAAGAGGGTGAAGATAGTGAAAGAGGTCCTTGGACCTGATTACAAACTTACCAACCGCACTGTCAACAATCAAGAATTTCCAGTGTTTAACTTCCTTCCCTATAGGGAGTCTAATGCCAAACCTGCTGGTTTCTAAGCAAGGATGAGTACAAGGGAACTCTGAGCTTTAACCCATAATTTTATTAAAAGATTCTAGATGTTAAGCTTCCTAATGGAGCTCTCACACTTCTGTATGACGTGCTCTTTTTTTTTTGTTTTATCCTTCCAACCTAGAGCAAAAAAACTTCTTTTTTAGAAGATAAGAAACAGAGAGGGCATTTTTCATCAGATCAAAAGGACTGAAATACTTTATACTGTCACTTCTCTGTCTGTTGAAGTTTGTCTGTGGCACTTCAGAATCTTTTATAGGGTGCTTTTTTCTTTATTCTGTAGTGGGATAGCTTCCCAAAATGTCCTTCCAGTTTTCCATTTAAGAGATGTGTGGGATGAATAGACTTTGTAGCTACTAAAGCTATTTATTGTTTTCCTGGATGTGGATTATATTGTGTTGCCTATAAGAAGGCAGTCATGGAAAGAGATAATATCATCACTTAATATTTATGAATGAATAGTTTTGTTTTAAGATGAAATTGATACTTGTCCCTAGAACAGTTTGTTTTACTTCTAAAACAGAACAATGAGCAGGATCATCAGATAGCTTTTCAGATTCTATAATTGGAAAATATCTGCTTATTAGCTCTTTTTTTAATCTAGCTTTTTGAATCTTGTTCTTGAGCCAGTTACAGAGTGTTCAAGAGAGATTATTCCGTAAGCCTCTGGTTTTATTGTATTCTCCTTCGTTGTGCAATTCATTTAAAGACCTAATCCATATTTCACTGAAGGTTATACACATAGATGTGGTTATGGATATGTGCATCTGTGTGTGTTTATTTATGGAATTGTCAGCCTGCAGAGAATTGCCTGTGACGTACACAGATTTATTTATCTGGTTATTTGGAGCATAGTTTCAAAATAATTGCCAGGTGAGATTGAGATTTTATTGTTAGTCCTCTCTATTTCACAGCTTTGCTGAAGTGGTTTAATTATCAGCTATTAGAGGTGATAATTCATGCACCAAATCTGAAGGGAGCCTTAAAAAAAAAAACAACAAAACCCTCAGTGTGCCTTCCATGCTAGAGAGAAGAGTTCTGCTTACTATTTATACCCCTTAAACTTGCTTTTGCCATAGCAAATAAGCCATGGTGTAGTGCTGCCTCTTCGGGAGTTTTGTTTTGTTTTGTTTTTTTTTTTTGGTCATTTTGTCCTTCAAGTTGTGCTCATTGGCTGGGATTTTGGCAAGGGGCTGGTGGCTGGTGGGCTGTGTGACACCACAAAAGGTGCTGCAGTGGAGACACAGGCTCACTGCTGATGGCTCACACTGCCCCAGCCATCCGGGCCCCGGGCAGGGCTTGCTGCTGCTGGTGCCTGGCAAAACACCGGCCGTGCCCTACTAGGGGGGTACACAGGGGATGCCTCCTGATGCCTGGCCTCAGGACTGGTGAATACATGCAAAGTGCTGACCCTCAAACCCTCCTTCAGAGATAAAGTACTTGAGCAAGGTGCTTAGCTGAAGCTGTTGGATATGGGGATAAAAGGGGAAATGCCACACCCATGGGAAAACTGCCATGAGGAATATATGAAAGAGCAGGAATATATCTGTATTTTGAGCTATTCTGAAATCATGATACCAATATCTCTGCATCCTCCTTGGAACCAGGTTAGTCTGATGTTTATGAAGTTAAGAATGGTAATCTTACAGACATTATCTGTGTCTGATGTGAGGTATTGGTAACATCTAGTACACTGATAGGGTAATACATGTGAATAACTACTTTTTTGTTCCCCCCCCTCCCCCCCCCTTTTTTTTTTCCCCAAACAAAGCTGAATGCCTTTGAATCCAAGGCTCTTCAAGCCAGGGTGGCTCAGGCATTCTTGGTTTTCTTTTGTTTGTTTTATAAAGCTGTATGTACCCTGAAGATGCACTCTACTTTCCTCCCTTGTTCCTGTCTTGTATCCTTTCTTGGTTTTTCTCTATTTACAAAACAAATAGAAAATCTGTTTTGAGACCTAAGGAGCAGGGTGAAGGTCTTTGTAGATTACAATTACTTCAATTAAAATTCTTTCTATGTTAAAATAGTAATGTTTTGCAGTAGAAAGTGCCTTACATGGAGAAAAGTTGCTATTTTTTCACTGTCATAAGCATTTTGACGTAACCTTATATAAGCATATGAAGTAATAAAATTAAATTCCTAATTAATTTTAAATCAAATGTCTTCCTTTCTAAGTTTCCATTAAAAAAAATAAATCTGACATCGTTCCCTTATTTGTGTTGAAGTTTCAAATATCCAAAAAATATGTACTGAATTAAGAGAGAAAGAACACTAAAACAAAACTAAGAAGTAGAAAATCAGTAGTTTATACTTATAGAATAAAATATTTTAATTAGTAAAAATAAGAGAAAAACTAAAATAGAAGGAATAGAATAAAAATATCTATAAAAAGAAATATTAGCTAAATGTATTAGTTATATTAAAAAGGAAAGTAATTAAAATAAGAAATCCAGGAAGGTCACATAACTTCAGTTTTAAATTTATTGATATTACATGTCAAGAAGTTCTTTTTTAATTATACATATTTCAAAATCTCAATTTCCTCATGGTTTTCTTTGCTTTTTTCCATCCTAAAATGAAATGACATCTCTCCAATCAATCTTTTCTTCTATTATATTTCAAACTATGGTTTAAAATAATATTCCTTATTTCTCAGTTTTTGCAGTCACAGTCAGTGGAATTGTGTGCTACCATTTATTTGTTCTTCTGACAAGCATTTGAGAGAAAGAGGCTGCAGTGAATGCCCTAATACAGCTTCAGTGACACCAAGGACTCCGTCATCCTGAAGTGGCCATTGAGGCAACTATTGACAGACCAGGGGAAACCACAATTGACACATTTCTTCAGTATTACTGAAGACAAAGGGCAAATTATGCCCTTAACATTAAACATAAATTATGTGCTCTAGATTTTGTTCATATGGATTTGGCTAAAACCCTTGTCCATACTGGGTGATAGTACTCTGAGTGTGTTGTAAAGAGGTAGGGAAAAGGGAAGCAGAGGAAAAGTAGAGAATTTTGGGGGTTCTTCTATGGATAAAAATACATTTTTATTGACTCATTTTACCTCAAATGAGTATGTTCGGAGGATTTTTAGTTTAGCTTCTTATTGCAGCAGATGGAGATCCCAGCTGCTTGTTTCTTTCCATCCTGACAATCTGGTTATATCAGTTTTTCTAGCAGCTTGCACATCGAAGGCTTAATCACAAAGAAAGAGAAATATCCTTTCTTTAGTAAACAGAACTGAAGCTAGAAATCAATTTCCTCCTTGTATTCCGACTGGGTCACTGGTAGTGGTGATACCCACTAAGGGCAGAGATTAGCTTTGTTAATAGGAAGGTGACCAGAGTATGCCATGGACACCTCGCTTCTCATTAAGCAGCCTAAAGTCCCCTTCTCCTACAAAATATAGGTAACCATCAGTCCAAGAGCTTTCTCATCAGACTGGGACAGGGCAGTCTTTGCATCTCTAAGTTGAACCTTGAAAATTTGCTCCATTTAAAAAAGTTTGAGGATTTTATTTAATACCAAGTTAATGTCATTGGACAATGTGAACTGTATGGCTCAGCCTCCTAACCTAAAAGCTGTAATGACAATTTATTTAAAGGGAGACCTGATATTAAATTGCATCACTGATGGCTGTGACTCCCTAACCAATTGTCTTGAGAGACTTTACTTATGCTCTTAAATGAAGAGGGGTTGTTCCTAACCTAATGAGGCAGAGTCTAGATGGTATTGAATCAGGGAGAAGACAACATGAATTATTGAACAACTTCGAAGAGTGAAAGAAGAAAGGGACAATGAAAAATTTTGAAAAGCTAGATAGTCACATTGAGAGTATCTTCTCTGTCTGGAAAAGGAGACATATAAGAAGAAAAAAAAACCCAAACAACTGCAAGACTATTTTCATGAAGCTTTGTAGAGCAGAATTTCAAAGTATTATAGGTAAGGTCTTGAACCCTTCTTCAGCTTCACATTTAAAATATAATGAATAGTCTAAGGAGTCAAATCTAAAAGGTTTGTTTAATGAAATGTTTTCCATAGGGCCTTTGCAGAAATGGGAGGAAACAAAGCATCAGCTGTAGTAAGAGGAAAGATTTGCAGTTAAGTCATTTATCTAATGATATAACAAAATCTCTGTCTCTCTCTCTTCCATTACATTCTCTTTTCATGCTAAGTCCGACATTCAAACCAAACCTTTTACAGCAGCTCACGAAATTAAAAAAAATATTTTCTTCCCATTTTTGAAACATTTAGCTAGGATAGAGCGTTCGAGGTCTGCTTTTTGAAAGTCCTGAGGATTCACTGTCATGAATTAAATCAACAAAATTTGTTTCTTTTCCTTGACAAATTCTGTATAGTACTGGGTCTTCTGAAAATAGCAGGTGATAGCTATCTTAGAATGGGCACTCAAGGCTAGTGGAGATTTTGACCTTTATGTCTCTGTGCTGCTGCTGCAGTGTGGTCAGCTCCCCAGTACTGAGCACTGGCTGGAACCACAGGCAGAAAGGAGCAGTCCTCTCTCCAGAAAGTGTTTGAATAGTGTGGAGCATGGGGCCACATATTAAACAATTTTCCGTCTCCATAACACTCAGCTTCATCTTCTCTGAGAGGTTTATCGGGCTTTAACCGGATGAATGCTACCGCTACGAGTGCAGAGCGAGTGCTGATTCCTGAGGGGGCTGTTGGTAGCCTCTTTAGAGCTGTAGTAAATAATGACTAAGTCCATGAATTACACAGAGTTAATGCACTGAGGCTTGTGTTCTCTGTATGTCTTGTCTTGCATTGTAGCTGGCCTGCTATTTACTGTACTACTCTGCAGTTTCAAACAATGTTTAGGCAATCTTTGACCATGAAGAATCTCACAAGTGCTCTGCTCTGCTGAACCCCGAAGTGTGGACCATTGCCCAAAATTTGACTGAACTATTCAACATCCTTTACTTTTTCTCCCTGGGAAAAAACCCCATGGGAGCTGCTTTGCAGCAGAGGCAAGGGTGATTTTCTTGTGCTATTTCACCACTTCCAGTTCTAACCTGAAGTGGAAAACATGTTGGTGCCTGAAAATTTGAAGATGATTTCCAAACACTTCCTCACTAGCAAAAAGGTGCAGTCTGAGCCCAGATTAGATTCCAGCTGCTCTGCATATTTGTCTTGGTGAAAGATTTGTCTCTTCTTCTAGTGCGATAAATCCCAACAAAGGCCAACACAGGCTCCAAAAACAGAGTGTACCTACCTGTGGAGTGGGAATCACCTTACCTAACTTTATCAGTTGTCCTCTCCAGGTTGTCTATGTTCCATCTGCAGGCAAAGGAGAGAGAGGAGCATTTCTAAAAGCTGATTCATCCCATCCTGACTGTTTCATGCAGCTGAGTAAATTGCCATCTGGATGTGCCTGCCACTTGCTTTCTGCCCCTGCACAAGCTCTAGAGGGAACCTAGATAATCAGTTAAGACTAGAAAATTTTTAGATGAATGAAGATAAGTGTGATGACTCCTATCCTCAGGTGTGCATTTGGGTGAGAGAAAAAGCATGGGTGGTGGGAAAGGTAAAAGATGGGCACAGTTTAAACACAGTGTGAGAGTTATCTTACAGTCTTTCTGTATGTGTTTGCTTATCTAGTGTCTGTGTGTGGTTTTGTTTGTATGATGTTCTTTTGCTCCAGGATAACCACAAAAAGAGGTTGCAGAGCAAATGACGTTTCCAATCAGCAACAGGTAACCCTGCCAGCCATTGGATGCTGCTGAATATCCACCCAGAGGATCACCAGCATCTTGGAAGTCTCATCAGCAATACTTCAAAGCACAGACTGGCATCATGTTTCATGGCACCTTAAGGGTTCCAATGGTTTGGAAGTGAAATCGCTTCCATGGTTTCTGTGATTTGCATGTGAAATTGATTTTATTGGATTTATTTGATCAGGAGGCACAAGTGTTTCCCCAAGGAGTATAAATAAACATGTTACTAGAAACTGAGTAGATGTGATGAACCATAAATTTGGGAAGTGGTGGCTGAATGTTAGCAAATTTTACATAACTGCAGTTATTTTATAAGGTTTTGATTTTCTGTATCAGTTCATGTTAGAGAAGGACAAAACACTTTGAAAGGAAAAATTGAATGAAATTCTGGTGAATGCCAAACCCCATCATTTTCAGAAGTACATTCCGGACTTCAAAACTTAATATTTTGTGCTTGAAACCTAGAGACATTGCTTCCTCTGACTGATTAATAATTTTCTTTGAAATGTTAACATTTATTATTTATCACCGATCCCTATTTAAAAGCTCATTTTTCTCATTCAGTTATGACAGTGGAGAGCTCAAATCTATTACAGCAAAGCCTGTAGTCCTCAGCAGCTTTAATTGCTTGGTTGTGGCCTGCCCCCACCCTTGCAATGTAGCATCTCTGTACAGACAAAATGAAGCAGTACCAGCTACCGATGCACCGTGTGGCCTCAGTAACCTGCCAGGCACTGTGTGGGGATGTCACACCCCTTGAAGTGAACTAGGTGATCCTTAGTGTGTCACCTCCTCACCAGCATGCACCTACTGTGATGCCTCTCATGACCATGTTATTAGCTTAAAGGTCCTGAAAATTAAACTTTTTCCCGTCACATTTTACAGAGCAGGTAATGGGAACTTAAAATGCCCACTTGTTGTGGGTTCTCATAGTGTCCCTGTGGCTTAATCTTTCTTCAAAGCCCATCAGCTCTCCTGGGGCTGCAAGGAGAGGCCAGCCTCAGAGGTCACTTTCAAGCAGACCTTGCTTCCAGTGGCAGAAAAGTAAGTAGAGCACTATTCTTATAAAAAGGAATTAATCTCACCTAAATTTAGTTGGTAAAAATTAGGCTTCTTGTCCCAGCCTGTCTGCCAGATCCTTCTATGGTCAGTGGAGAAAGACATGCTCTTCCAGAGGCTGATTTAGTAAGACAAGTCCTGTTCTTGTTTCTTTGTCAAAATTTTTTTTGAGATAGGAGTGATTTTTTTTAATCATAGCTTTGTCTACCATTTCTATGTGCAGGATGATAAACTGATGACAACCACTATGAAACAAATTAATCAGCCCAGTGTTAGTTCTTATATATGAGTTTGTTCTAAGGAAGAGCCAAAGTTACCAAAGTTTCAGCACTACACAAGTTCTTCAATAAGATGTGCAGAACTAGATCACAGGTAATTAGAATTTAAATTCTCTCATTGTTTAATATTCAAGCCAAAATATTTTCTTATGTTTAGATTTTCAGTTTAGGGGGAAAGTTCCTATTATCTGCAAGGTCCAAAATCAAGGATAACGTGGCAAGAAAATTAAAAATTCTACAATAAAAATTGATACAGTAATTTAATTGGGAGAATTTTGGTTTGGAAAACTATAATTATTTGCATATTTATTTCTATTCACATAAACATATAAAAACTCAAGAAAATATTCTTATTAGCCAGAAAGGAGACTCCTCACATAAGAATTGATATTACCCTGTGGTTGTTCCAGTCTTTAACTGGTGTATGTAATTTCAGTTGCTTGGTAACAGCAACTTAGAATTTCCAGACTTCTCTGTGTTTAAAATCTCATCCTAAAAATCAGAGTTCTCTTTAGAAAAACATCCAAAGCTGAAAGACAAGTAAAGTGTTGAGTGTAGAAATTTCACTAGTATTTAGCAATTTTCTCTAATCTCCCTAAGAAAAATTAAGCAGGGTAACTCCATAGTTTTCATGAACATTTTTTTTTGTGCATGGAATTCCTAAATAGAAAGCAAACTTCATAACAGGAAAATGGGAGCCTTCCCCTATTTACAACAGTAAATTTGATGGTTTCACTGATTCCAGTGAATTCACTTGCCTTGAAGAATCTTGACTTTTACCCAACAAATTGAAAAGAGCTCCTCCCTCATATCAGCTGAAGGTAATTGTGGTTGCTCAGGTCTCAGGCCATGTCAGGTCATAGGTACCATGCTGTAAATCACTTACTGTGGTCTGCATACATCAGGAGTTATCTCTAATTATTGCTTTGAACTAGAAGCCATCACAGTTTTTTACTTTGTTATTCTTCTTTAAAATATTCTTTCTAATTTTCCATTTCTGTGCAACAGAAAAAAAATGCAACATTTTTGAAGAGTAGACTGCTTGTCTGCTGGAAATGCTTGTGAGGAACAGGGTCCATGATACTGCTTTTTAACACTCCTGTGACTATCTGCCTAAATCCATGTGCTCTTTCTCACCTTAAACCTCATTTCTAAGCTTTTGAGGGTCTTTGCCATATCCATCACAAAATATTCCGGTCCCTGACTAGAATTTTGAGACGCCATGGATGTGCATAATAAATGTCCTTTATCTTTGACTAATCTTATGGTGGTCTTTGCTCACCTTCAGATCCAGCATTGCCTCATCCATCAAACTCTTACCTACCCTCATGTTTAAAAGAAAAATCCACAGAAAACGAATCATCAGCAAAACTCTTTCTGAGAAACAGAACGACATGAGCCTCACAGAGCCACTGTAAAACAAGCCCTTTGCTTTTGCTAAGTTTCATCTATACTTAGCATTTTTGCCATGACTAATCCATTCTTTCACTCTAAATTTGCCATGGCAAAACGACACGCCTGGATCTTTATACTGAACTCCAAACACAGCTAAACCCTTCACACGTGCTATCAGAGAACGGCTTGCTTTCACCACCAGAAAGGTCATGCCAGAATGGTCAGAATACAGAACAGCCTGGAATAGAAGGAAGTGACATATTGTTATGCAGAAATCACCCTTTTCACTTGTGTATGAAATTACAACGTCTATATGCATCACTCTCTAAAATAAGACCAAACCATATGGAGAGATTTTAACCTCCCTCCCATAGCAAAATTGCATTACACCATTGTAATTCTCATCTTCTCTTAACTCTTGCAGTTACTGCAGTTATGTGCACAAACACTCTGCAGTGTTTTTTTTTCCTGTTGCTTAGCTGAGTTTTCAGTCTCACACACAGTTCTATGAGAATAATATCACATCAAACCCCTTAAACTTGAACCAGCAAACAACAGAAGGAAGATAATGTTTAACCTTTTACACACTCATGATAGAAAATCAGAAAAAAATGAATAAATGTGGTTATTTGGCCTTCCATCTGTTCTATTTTTCCAGAAAAATGAAAACCACGATCCTGGACACTGCTGTGGTTGCTTGATTTGACATATGTTTCCAGTTTTTGTGAGTGAAGGCAAAGCACGAATGAAGTTCATTAGACTCTCTCCTTTGAACAGTCCCTTTCTGCTCAGACTATGGAGGAAAGAAGCTCTACTCCTAATATGTAGCAGGATACCCAAGCCAGACTTTAGCAATGAGTAGAAGTTTGGACTTTCTTTATGACCTTTCTCTTGATTAAGCTTCTGTGATGATAATGAGAGAATAAATCACCTCTGTTAATTACGAAGTACGAGCTCAAGTGCCTAGCTTGTACAGCAGAACAGAACAAGAGCACAGCCTAATGTTTCCTGTGCCTTGGAGATACTGTCAGCTTCTACCAGGACTCTGTGTCTTGGCAACAAACCCTTAAGGGATGTGCTGAGCTCCTCCACGAGGAGCCCACCTTTCCCTACTTGCTTCTGGGGGTTGCACTCATATCTTGTGATAGCTTGGAAAATGTACCGCACCTTTAAAATGTGCTGTCACAGATGGTTCATTGGACAAGTCTCCTGCCCTGGCTCACAAGCAGAGGAGAAATTTATGTTTCCTACATTTTTCCTATAGCTGCTCAGCAGAGGTTAGGACAGAGCCCCAGGCATGTTCTAAAGCTTCACTAATGTTTTCCATATCTGCAGAAATAGGGCCAAGTCTGAGTCCCTAAGCAGTCTATGGTGAAACTCACTTTGAGTGTTGGGACAGATACTTGGCCTATGTTCCTTAGTTTGTGTTATTTTATCCGGTAGTCTCTTGTGCTTGAGGAATAAACCATTAAGACTGGATTTATATATCCCCTAAGAAAGAATGAGAAATAAGTCTGAATACGGAGAAAAAAGGAGAAAAAAAAAGAAACCAAGCTCCGAAACATTTTATCATGGTACTGACAGCCTACAGAGGAGAGAAATGGGGTAGCTGTGTTGTGCTCTCAGTCCTGGAGGAGCTGGTCACGGAATCTGAGCATAAGGCTTGGCAGAGTTTCTCTGCATTGCTGCGAGGCAGGGTGGAGCATCCTGCACTGGGTCACACGGTGAGCAGGACAAACTTGTAAACTCTTCCTCCTTCAGAACATACCAAAGCAGTGAAAGCATGCATAGCCTTAAGCTCAACTGTACATGGCAGTGAAATACTTTCTGTGATAGCTTGCTTTGCTTTCTTCACTTTTATTTCCTTTCCTGATGTTAAGTTTCAACTTAACAAAAAAATGATTACCTTTATTTAGATTGCACAATATGCAATTTTATCAATCCCCCTTCTCAAGGGTGTAGGAGAACTGATAAGGTCCAACTTAACTGGCCTGCTGCTGTAAGATATTGAAACGGGTCATTCTTGTGCACCAGAGCAGCAAAGCCAAGAATGTGCTGCGGGACAGACAGCTGATGACTCAGGAGGAGAGACTTTGGGGCTGCCAGGTGTCCCTCTCCCTACTGGCTTCCCTGAAAGCTACAGAGTATGGTTGGTTTATCTTCCATAAAGGATCCTACATTCCTTGACATCTTGATTAAAGTACTGCAAATTTGGGTGAGGGGTGTGTATGTGTGGGGTTGTGTTTTGGGTTTGTGTTTTGTTTTTGCTTTCATAGATTTGTCTTCTGTTTGGAGCTGCATGAGCTCACTCAGAGCAAATCCTATCCTAAGAGGTTGTTGCCAGGAATACAGTACAGGACGTCTGTTACTCCAAGAATTGATTTGTTACCTTCATTTGCCCACATAGGCAATCCTATCATCCAAGTCAATGATGATGCAGAGGGAACTAGGAAAATCATTTTTAGGGGTTTTAGAATGTGATCAAGCTATCATAAGCCTCAAGATGACTGGTTCCTCCAAAAGCATCATTTCTTGGGCTTGACTTGTGGCTCTGTCCTGGCTCAGGGAGGGAAGTCTGCCCAATGCATCAGGGCTTCTCAGAGCAGAAGTTATCTCCAGCCACCTGGGAAGGTGTCCAAGGGTGCCAGTTGTGTGACCATGGACCCACAGAGCACTGCCCCACCCTGAACTGCAACTCCTCTGTCTTCACTATCACCGTTACTGCCAGACCATCCAAGTATTTCAGTTACATCTATGTGGGCTGAAAAGAATATAAGTCTTTTTTTCCCCCTCTTTCTTTAAGTGTGTATTTTATTTTGTGTTCCTGTTAGAGAAGGCAGATGGAAAGATTTACGCCTTGCACTTGAAGCTGAATGTGTTGACGTTTACTGTAGACCTTAGAGATTTTATGTGTCTCAACTGTCTCAGACTAAGCTTCAAGGAAGTCCTTGCCCAGACAATCTTTGCCTCCTCAGAGAAAGTTCCACTCCAGTAGGACAAGTTTGTACCAAGCAAACACCACAAATGAAGTCAGTATGCCCAGAATCAACCCTGCATATCCCATTTAACAGAACATAGAAACACAGATTGTTTTGGGTTGGAAGGAACCTTAAAGATCATCTGGTGCCAACACCCTTCCATGGACAATGTTCACTAGAAGAGGTTGCTCAAAGCTCCATCCATCCTGGCCTTGAACACTTCCAGGGACTGAGCATCAAAATTTCTCTGTTTCAGTGTCTCATCACCCTTACAATAAAGAGTTTTTTCTTTATATCTAATTTAAACCTACTCTCTTTCAATTTAAAGTCATTCTCCTTCGTCCTATCTCTGCATACCCTTGTATAAAGTCCCTCTCCAGTTCTCTCATAGTCTCCCTTTAGGTATTGGAAGATGCTAGAGGTCCCCCTGAAGCCTTCTCTTCTCCAGACTGAACAGCCCAGGTTTCTCAGCCTGTCCTCACTGGAGAGGTGTTCCAGTGATCATCTTCATGGCTCTCCTCTGGACTCACTCCAACAGGTCAGTGTACCTCCTGTACTGAAGACTTCAGAGCAGGATGCAGCACACCAGGCTGGGTCTCAGCGGAGCAGAGTAGAGGGGCAGAATCATCTCCCTCAACCTGCTGGTCACTCTGATGCAGCCCAGGATATGGCTGGCCTTCTGGGCCATGAGTGCACATTGCTGAGTCATGTCCAACCCCCCCATCCACCTATACCTACACCAAATCTCAGAGCTTCCCTCAATCCATTCTCTTCCCAGTCTGATTTTGTGCGTGGGATTACCCTGACCAAGGTGCAGCATCTTGCACTTGGTCTTGTTGAGCTTCCTGAGGTTCATATGGGGCTGTTTATTGGGAGGCTGGTAATAGAGATTCTCCCTCCTCTCTGCTGATGTGCTGCATCCCAGCTGTGGTTGGTATTTGCATGAATCCAGCAGATTTCGTTGAACCAGGTACCTCTGTTATGAGTTGAAAGCAGGCAGGGGTATCAGTTGTGGAGATTTTCCTATCACATTTGTGATTTTATTTTGCAATATATGTTTCTCTAAACAAGCAGAGAGATTAATTTTCATATGCGAAAAGATTTACTACCTGCAATATTGCATTGAAGTAGTAATATTTTTTGACCACTCTTGGAGTGAAATGTTTTAGTTCATATTTTTAAAGACTGTGAGAAAGTCAGAAATCATAGCAATAAAACAAAGCCGTTTGTTAGTCAGAGCAGAATGTTATTAATAGGAATATATTACAGATAAGGGAATAATTCAGTCACTGTACTAACTAAACATGCCTGTGTCAAGGGCAGGACTAAGGTGAGGTATATTTTTTTTTTTATGGTGGTTTTGAACTTGTATATAGCAATGTTGAAACAGGAGTGTATTGCCTGTGAAGACAGACATGGAAATAGGCACAGGGATGAGAATTGATATCACGTTATATAGCCGTGCTGCAGTCTTTTCAAGAAGGGCTGCTTTTATAGTATTAAATAAAGTCAGCAACGGCTTATCCTCTGCTCCTTAGGGCAAAGAGCCTGACATAATTTGTCTGCATGGCTGGCACTTTGGCCATTGCAAAATACGGTGGCTACTGAGTACCTTTCCTGGGCCTCAGGCTCGCCAGCGCCCTCCCCTTGCCCCCAGAATCGACTGGGCCAAATCCCAGGTCAGTGAAGCACCAGCCCCAGAGAGCCACGGGCAGCTTTTGACAACCTTATGCCTGGACCCTTGGCCATCCTCCCTCTGCTGTTATAATTATTTTTCAACTTTCCATAGTAGTGGATATTGATTTCTGCATTTATTTGCTATTAAAAAAAAAAGGCCACTGAATAATTGCTTTATTTGCATCCTCTTTTGCA
Organism: Dryoscopus gambensis; assembly: GCA_013389985.1. Taxonomy (NCBI): domain Eukaryota; kingdom Metazoa; phylum Chordata; class Aves; order Passeriformes; family Malaconotidae; genus Dryoscopus; species Dryoscopus gambensis. The sequence continues at coordinate 81,834 of WEIT01029181.1, forward strand.
TCATTGGTGTCAATCTATATATTTTATCTTGACATTCAACGTTTAGATTCTAATGTAATGAAGGTTAATTTATGTACTGGAATTTACTTTCAGCCACAGCTCTATGCTATGTACTTACAAGAGGCACTTTTCTAAGTTTAAGTGCCCTCATGTAATGTGTGCAATGAGAGGGAGACGGACACAAAGAGTCCTTAGGGTAAGTAAAAATAAGAAAAATTGGGATTTTGCTCTAGAATAATGGTCTGGATGAGTTTATCCTTCCCCATCAACATAACAGAGAGTATAGGAAGATTGACCTGGTTAGCTGAGGTTAACCAGACATGTCCTGGGATGCTGAGCATCCCTTATTGTTGCTTTCTGTGAGATTAGATTCACAGTTAGAATAATTTCTGTTAGTCACATTTTATGTATCATATTTCACATTACTGTTATTTTGTACTTATTGGGTCACATTGCCAAAATTAATTAATAAACCACAGTTCACAGCCTGTCATCTCATGTGTGGCTCCAGCTGGACTGCTCTCTTCTGACACTTGCCTTTGGAATGTGTAGTGTCCCAGTGTAAACAAATGAGGTTACGTATGTGAAAAAAATGTTCCCCAAAGGGAAGAAAAGGTACACAGTCAGACTTTTAGTTTATTGTACATTTTAAGATTTGATTATTAGAGATACTTCTACCTGAATTAAGGTGCAAATGAGACCATATGCTGAAGTCAATAGTATGGATTTTATTTAACAGTAATGTGAGATAGAGACAGAAAGAAATAGAAAAGGGGGGGCGGGGAGGGAGAGAGTAAGAGAGAGACAGATTAAGTAGAGACACCACTGCAAGGATCCAGACAGCATCCCATTGGTCCTCTTCGCCCTGGCTTCTTGGGGTCCTGTGAAACAGAGTTCAATGGGTTAATATACCCTCAGGTACAGTGGGAACACCCAAGCACCTCCCCTGGAGGGGAGAGGTTTACACTGTCTTTTGCAATACTGTGGATCTTGCACAGTCCTCTGGTGGAAGGCCTCAGAAATGAGTCTGGGGGAGCTTTGGGGGTCTTTGATGATTTGTGACACCTTCTAAGCCATGACATGTCAGCGTAGTTGAGCCAGTTATGCCCCATCAGGAGGGATGAATACCTTCAAGTCTACCTGTGAATGTCCCTTGAGAATTTGACATTCTGAGAAGGGGGAATGAGAGGAGGAGTTTTACAATTGAGCCAGTTGTGTAAGGGAGGACAATTAGCATAATTGGCACGGTAAAAAAGCACCATCTTGCCTCTGCAGGGTTTACTTCTTATCTGTCTCAAAACTCAACTTGTAACTTCTGGGAGTGGGTTATGTGGACTAGAGGCTTTGCCACCACGCACCCAAAAACTCTCCTTCTTCCCCTCAGTTGGGCAGGGGAAGAGTATGCAAACCTGGCCTTTTCAAATGGCTGATTGTTTCCATTCAGTAACCATTAACGTGTCAGTCTCCCATAGTCCAAACTCCCAGAATCCAGCAGGCACATTTTGTAGGGGGTGGGCTTTGGTGGTCGCCACTGAGCAGTTGCTCCTTTGCACAGTTTGCTTTGCGGGCAAGGTCCTTTGCTGATGTTAACAGTGTTTGAGGCAACTGTGATGTCTGAGTCTCTAACAACATGCTTGGAGCTAAGTTCATTACTGAAGAGAAAGCATCTCTTTCTCTTTTCCTGCAAAATTTCTAATTTTAAGATGTTTAATTTTATACCCTTTAGGCCATTTATGCATGTAGTAAAATTATTTAGGAAAAATTTGTAAATCTGAGTGACCCATAAAGCAAAACAATAACAGTGATTCTGACAGCAAGAAAAGTATTTCAAAAGATGTTTCACACACTTCATACAATGAATGCTCTTTTAACTGTGTTTGATTAGCTGGCTTAGATCTCCTCTTTCTCTAAGAAGAGAGGTGTGACATACATAGAGGGGGACGCAATTCATTCAACATGACAGCTCAGCCCATGTGTGAGGGAGAGGATATTGTTCAAGTTGACGTTAGATATGAAGCTACATCTCTAAACTGCACCACTAACATTTCCCCTGGTGGTATCACAGAGAGGATAACCAGCTTAATAAGACTGCATAACCTACTCAGTCATCTCACCTTTGACCTTACTGACATAACTGGATGTCAGCCATGGAGTTGAGTCTTTAAGTTTCTCTGCATATGCACACGTGGGATTCCTGTGTCTTTTTTTACTGAACGCTACTAGCACTGAGTCTTGTGAAATCCTGTGGATTCCAAAGTACTGCAGTTAATAGGATTAATAAAGACTGCCACGAAATTGACATTTTTTACTGACTCAAAACCAGTTTTATAGATTTCCACTTTATTTTTATGTCTGACACTTTCCATGGCATGATGGATAATGTTACAGTGACAGTAAATAGAGTTGACAGTAGAAAGACTCCTCATGGAAAGCAAGATTTTTTTTTAATGGCTCATCTGTTGGATATCTTTGCAGAATTGACTCCAGGTTGTAAACATTTTCATGCTATAACCAGAGGATCATGTGGACTGTGATTTTACCTTGCAAGTTTAGCCAACACAGAATCACAAGGCTTGTGCAAAAGTGATGTTTATTGCCATCCTCTGAAGAATTTTCACTACATTCTGACTTTGTGGGGATTTTGACTTCAAACTTGCTTTCCAATAGTTATCCATAATGCTTGCAGGTGTTTCATTTGAGTCAGCTGCAAACCAAAGAAAGAACTCAGTTGCAGAGAATACAGAGGTTATGATATTGAGCCATAAAATAATAATAAAACCAGAATCATATGGTAGAGGCTGCCCAACTTAACTGATTTTACACAAAGATTTTGCAATAGCCAGCCAGATTATAATGTATTGCCTGTGTCCAGGTGTTTGGGCATCACAGTAACGAGTGCTAGGGAAACACAGAAAATTCCTATTAATTAGCAGTACAAATAGATGATTGGAAAAAACTCTCAAGAACATCCTTTCAGTAATCTCATTCCTTATGAGAAACTGTGGGGCTGCCTGGACCAGTCTACATGGGAGATTGTAACTGCCACTACCATGAAGAACTAAGGCTTAAAATTTGCAGATTGATACAACAGAATAAATATTAATAGATTAAAATTCGCAGAATTATAGATTGCAGATAAACTTGAGTGCTTATTTGTTCCTTATGGAATGATGGCTTAGCCAAAATGTCTTGGGAATAAATGTCTACACTCCTCTTTTTTGCAGCTGATTTTGTCTCAGCAGACGGTGCCACCTGATGTTATCCCGAGGCTTGTATGAAAACAGTCAAGGGAAGTTCAGTGTATTTATATGTAAAAATGATTACCCAACAGTAGGATGAGTCACCACACTGGATCTGCTGAGTTTTACAAAGTTCAGCTTGTGACCTTATCCATGTAAATATGATGCAATGGAAATGTGCAAGACATCTACATTGAACCTTGGATTCAGTCATTTTACCTTCAGCTGGAGTTTTGATGAATTTTATGAAAATTGCAGTGTTTGAGGAACATGCACATGGCTTGACAGTGCTGTGCTCCTCATGAAGGTACAGATTGCCAAAGTGTTCCCTTTCCTAAGCTCCGAGCTGAGCTTCTAGGATCCACATCTTGGTATAAATCCACAAATGAGCTTGAAATACCACCAACTGGCTTTTCAGAGGCATTCTTTTTGCTTAAATTCATTTTTTTCTTTACTTGCCTACAAAAAACCACATATACTAGAGTTAATGGAAAACAAAGACCAAAGAGGTGTGAATGTAGAAATCCAGGCAGGTAATGAGGTGAATCTATGCCTTTACTCAGGGGGGATTTCTTCGTGATTTTCTCTAACCTGCACACTTGCTTAAATCATGAATCTTAGAAGTTTTTCTGGGTTTATTTGTTCTTTTCATTGGCACTTCTACTTCTTGCCAAATAATATTTGGCATTTGAGAAGGACTTCAATTTAATGAAAATTTCTGGGCAAAATTCTAAACTTACCCACACTGCTGCACAGCTGAATTATCTCAATTTATGCTTTGTATATCCTCCTATTACATAGATCAAAATGTCATTTATTCCTACTCAACTATGATCTTGACTTTTTCTTCTGTGCAGAATAATGAAAGTTTTCCTGAAGAGTTTAGGGAGATAATTGTTTTAAGCCTATACAAACACACACACACACACATATATATATATGTATATATATATAGGCTTAAAACAATGTAATATTCAAAATTCATATATATAACATTCAAAAAGACCTTCTAAAGTGGCATTATTCTAATAGTAAAGGTATCTTTTTCCATGAATCATCACAGCTATTTGCAGTTACAGCCACAGAAGGTTCAGCATTTGTTATATATCCTCAGCAGATATTTATAACTTGATCCCAACTATGAAGTCATTTTGCATCATTTTCTTCTTGATATTACTTCTGGTACAGTGTCATTTTCAGTAAGACCTCAGGAAGTGCCAGCATGTGCACACTAATGAATTTAAGCTCTCCCTACATATTAATTAATTTATTATTCAAATTTTATTTTGTTTCTGTCCCTCTTTACCACTATGGCATTTTTAAAGGAGCAAAACAATTAAATACAAGTAGCAGCAGTTCATAAGTCACTGTCACTTATGTGACACTGACACTCACAAAAGTTTTATCTAAATACAAGGAAGAGGCAATTATTATTTGGATTTAGAATCAGTGGGACTGAAAGGAAAAGCTTAGTGTAATCTAGTGATCAAAAATCCCCTGGATCACCATTTATGACAAATGTCCATACATATTTTTCTCTATTAACTCTACCTACTGAGTTGCTAAATCTATTTTGAAACGTATGAGTCTGATTTTCCTGCAGCTGATCACATTCTGATGAACACTTGTTTTTGAAAATGACAAGAATGACGTAGGAAGCACAGGCACTGCAAGAGCTGAGAGGAGTTCCCAACAGCACCAGACCTGGTGGGGGTTTTCTCAGGTGAAATGGCTTATGTGATGGTATTGTAGACTAAAGGTTTTTCATCTGTGAGCCGGATTTTGAAGAGTTGGGAAGCGGGGGTCAGGGGCTTTCTCTGGGATGATGCTTGTCAGCCTTTGGTTGGCCACAGAACATAGCTGCAGCCTATTAAAGTGAGAGTGAAGGCACACTGGGGGCTCATTTAGTGCTTGGACTTGCTGAGCAGGGTAAAATGAAGAGCTGTGTTGTCATACTGGGAACAAATAGTCCTGTATCTGAAGGGAAGTTTGCCTGATTGTTTCTAGAATGTTTTGTGGTGTCTTGAGGGCTGAAAAGTCTAAAGACTTTGTGTTTGGGTTTTTTGCTAATTTGCACACTTATTCATTTGTCTTGTGGATAGCATGGAGGTCTTTTATTTATCTGATGCAAATGCCTGAGCTTCTAAACTTTCTCTTGCTTAGCTTCTTGTGCTGGCACTTGAGACAAACAGATGACTTAGAGAACAGTAGGGTAGGCCTACATAGTCATGCCCTCTCTATCCACAGTTTTCAGGAGTTACTAGCTTGGAGTCTTCCTGAAGCAGATATGGCTTCTCTGAGGGCTCCACAATTCAGCACCCACAGAATGAAGACCTACCTCCTTTGTATTAAGTTCAGCTTCTCTTTGCTCCTGAACATGTGCAGTGGAATAAAGAGTAAACAGACACTTCCCAAACACCCATACCAGTAACAACTGTACACATTTTTTTAGTCTACAGGCTGAAGACCCTTAGTCTATTTAGATGTTCCTTACACAGAAGTGGTTTTCCATTATGTTCTTCTTGGGATATTTCTTAGGTTGGTTGGTTTTTTCTACTTTTTAAGAACCGGGAGCAAGTACAAAGGGCAATACCTGAGACACGGACAAACCATGGATTTATTCAGCAAGATTGAATATATACTCTTCTTGTTGTCTACTCCTCTCCTGAGTCATACTGTTTAGATGACTTGCTTGATTGTTATTAATCAGTGAGGTGATAGATCCATGAAATTACCTATTATAACCCCATGATCATATTACTAATTAGCATCAGTCAGAGAAGTAGTGTTGGACCAGATTTTATGTGTGTTAGGTTAGGTTTTCTCCATGTGCATTAACTTAAATTTTTCTACACTGGTCAATAAAATGATGAAAGTCACTCAGTCCCATAAAGGAATGCAGCTCTTCAGAGGTGGACCTCAGCTCTGCTTTTGTGAATATTTTGGAAGACTTCTAATATTTTCAGATCCCTCCAATCTTATTTTCTGTGACCTATGTGAGTAGGGACACAAGAATATTATTATTGCACCAGCGGCTGTCATAAGTAAGAAATTGAATTAAGTTTGTCTTCTAGGTGTGTATTCTGTTTTGGGGAGGTAGATGTAAAAATAAAGAACAGTTAATGTGAAAATAACAGTGGTTTTGTCTGGTTCAGCAGCATTCCTAAAACAAACACCACAACCCTTTTGTCTTTGTGGCTGCAAATAGCATCTCCAGAAGCTGCTGCGCAATGCCAGCCTGGCAGCAGGATAACTCTGCAGGGTCAGTGGTGAGAGATGCCAGGGGACACGGGTGCAGCCCACCAGCCACAGGAGGGGCAAACTGTAAATGGCCACCATGTCTGTAGGGTTTTCCCAAGAACTGCAGTTCATCTCTGCACTTTTGGGTTAGGCTTTTGCCACATTTCTCTAAGGTGTAGGGCCTGGAAAGCTACTGGGCTACTGGGGTTTTCTCTTTGATTGGTATTTGTATACAAAGCATGTGCAAAGGGCGGAGTATAGGGCGTGACTTCTTTCTGTTCAGTCAGATTCAGAATTTTGGTTACAGACAGCTCAAACATCAATTTCTTGTACATCATCTCAGGCCAGAGGAAAGAGCTATTCAGGACACTTCTGTCAAGAGTTCCTCTGAATTCTCTTCCACCACTTCAAATGAAATATGGTTCATTAAGACTGTTTTAATCAGTCTCTATGAAACACAATTTGAAAACATGAAAAATGAAATCAAAACATTTCATTTAAAACATTTAAAATTAAATTAAAGTGCTTCATCAGTTTTGGAACAACATTTTGATTTGGTTTTTTTATTATATCTGAAGGGGCCATTTCTGATTCAACTTATTTTGTCTATATATGAAAGATATTCAGAAACTTAAAAACTAGGATACAGTGTTAGTGTTCTGGAAAAAAATACCCTAATAAGACTATCATAACTTTCTGATACATATATATATATATTTTTTTTTTTTTAATCAGGAAATGTTGAAATGTTTGTTTCTATTCCAAAAATGGGAATAAAGAGAAAATAAAAATGGCAAAATTGTCTTTTTCTTAGCTCATTTCTATATGTGGAAATTCCTGGCATAGTCCCCGAACTCCTGCTGGGGCTATAGTCAGCAACTTGAGGTTTCCATGGTACAAAAATACTGTCAAGGTTTAAGGACATTAAATAAAGCAGTTCCTCACATTTCTTTTCCTTACAAATGATTCAGATATTTGACAGTAAAATGCCAATGTGTTTAAAAAATAATAATAATAAAAAGGCATCATGTAATCTTAATATCACCAAGGGGAAAAAATCAGCTCTGGAAGACCTCAGTCACCAAAGAGATATCTGATTTAATCTCTGAGATTAGTTATGCTGTAGCTACTCTTTGGCACCTTGCTCTCCCAACTACTGTGAACTATTTCAAACAATGAAACCTCTATCTTTCTGTGGGCCTCAATTTAAGAACAACCTTTCTGGACTCTGGAAGTTTGAAATAACTTCAAAACTAAGCTAACGGTAGTGACAGAGCCCTGAGCTTTGGGACTGATGAACGGCATCCAGCAGGGAGAGATGTGCTTGCTGGGGTTCCAGGTGGATGCAGTAACCTTGGGCTGGTTCACTGCTCTTAATAGCTTTGTGCCTTCACCACTCTGCTGCTGTCATCCCACTAGTCCAACATTGCAGGTGATGCTAGACAGACAACTTTTGGTATGCTCCTCTGTGTCCCCTGCCAATTTCCTGTAACTAAAAACCCCAAAACTTTCATAGGAGGGTGTTTCAGGATGTTGTAATTAGTCAGGAAAACTATTTATGAAGACTGAATTGCTGAAATACATGCACAGGAGACAGTATGGAGATGACACAAGAGGGGTCTTTCCATTCTCTGCTAGTGCCAAAAAAAAAAAAAAGAAATTACTACAAAATGGCTCATCCCCAACAATGACAGTTAATGTGAAAAAAAATTCTTACTGTGTTTTTTTTTCCCCTGTGTTAGGATAGTTAGGATAGTATTGGAACTATATTGCAAGTTCTACTTTATAAAAGTGCTTCATGAAGAGGCAGGTGAAGAGTCGATCAGTTTTAATTTTTATGAGTCATCCTGTTTAGCTGTAAGCTCTGTCATACACTCAAGTGTTGAAGTAATTCAAACTTTGGTCTGAGAAGACTGTTTATCAAAAGAATGTGTATGACAATTCTGATTAGAAAAAATTCTGGAACTTTTTAAACCTTTAATGGAGAGTTATATGATGTGATTGCCTATAATAGTAAATAGTAGAACCTGATGCCTCAGGTAATTTTTTGAAATGTAGTCAGATCTCCAATGTCCCTAAATTTATCTTGTACTTGACACTGAATTTTTCTTTTAAGTGCTGCCTTGTGATTTATTTTAAAGTCCTTCTTAAGTCTGTCAAGCACTTTTGTTATCTGGACAAAGTGTTGTCACCTGCAAATACTGATATGTGTGTTTAGCTCTTTTCCAAATAGCCTTATTAACTGCAGTTTCCAAAATAGCTCAGCAATTTTTCACTATAAGTTTCTAATTTGAAAGTAAGTTGCATACTTCTATCTGATGTGATTTTGTTAATCACTTTCTGAACTACAACAGAGTATTCAATTTTCTTTCATGATTACTTTGTTTTCCTAGTTGGTTCCTGGGAAAATAGTTTTTCAGTTAAATACCTTGTCTTTCAAGTGAACTTATTTATGAAATGGTCTTCTTGATCCATTGTTTAACACACTTGATGCATTATAATAGACTAGAGAAGTACAATTTTCTTTAGTAGAAGCTCTGTCAGCTTGGCCTCATAGCATTCTCATTTTGGTGATTTTCTATTTTTGTCTTAATTATTGTTCCAAAAACTTTTCCGAAGATTCATAGCATGTAACTCTGAGAACTCCCTGGGTTTCCCTTTTTGGAAGGAAAGAACAATGTTTGCTACCCTGCCATTCTGTGTTTTTTAATGAGCTATTCTGTATTCTTTGTTAGAAGCAGCAGCTATGCTTCTAAGAGATCTCCTGGAGGGTTGCCATCAGTCAGGTGACATGCTGCTCTTTAATTTATCAGTTTAATTTTCCTACTCTTCTTATTTTGACAGATCAGCCTGACATAGTGTGCTCTTTATTTCCTGATAAGGATAGAGCTTGGATAGGTATCTTGACTGTATTTTCTATGGTGAAGACTGATACTGAATCTGTGGTGTACTGTAATGCTGTTCCTAATATCTAAACTCAGTTCCTTTCAGCCTGTCTTTCTCTAAGGTTTATAGTCAGGTTCTGTCTTATTCTGTCCAATTCTGATTTGACCATAGGTTTCTGAAAAATCTATTACATCATGACCCTATTACACTGTCAGGCAATGCAGTAAAGTGGCTTCTGCTTTAAAGCTGTTGTCCTCAGTAAATGGACACGTAGGGGTTCTTTCCCAGTATGGGCAATGCACCTGCTCCTATTTAATTCCCTTTCCTAACGGGGGCTGAGACCTATCCCTTTCCATTTCACCCCAGCTACCCTTGCATTTCTGACATCTCTTGCAGGTATTTGCCTGACCGAAGCTCTCCCTGGCTCTTGTCAATATTTCTCTTGTTCCATATCAAAGGTAAGTCTGAGAACTTGGAGAGACTACCAGCAATCTGCTTGCACACTGGTTTAAGGTGGATACTATTTCTATGCCTAGGCTTTTCCTGTGGACCTTCCCTTATGTCAGATAGACTTAAACCATCCCTGGACACCAGCTGTCGAGATGTTCACTAATTCCATTTGGGATACCTGGTGTAACTTCTCTGGTTCCTGCTGTGGGTGCACTGGGTCAAAGCATTTTCCCCAGCAGTCTGAATCTAACTTACATGACCATATCTCACTTTTCCTGGTATATTACATTAACGTGATGTAATCTCTCTGAAACATTTTTTAAATGCTTGCTGCCTCTATTTGAAATATGGTCACATTGTTTAAAATAAAAGGTTTAAATGAATAATGTGTTAATAAAGAGCAACCTTTCAATTTCCAAAAGTCTAAGTAGAAAACAATTGTACAAAGAACAGCTTTTAATGAGAGAGTCAGTTTTATGCCGATAGCCTATGTGAAAAGAGGATGGCATCATTTCCTGCAAAACCTATTACTGTATAGGGAGATTGTCACTTATCCCAACACAGACTGTGCAAAGATCAATGTTTACCCTTCTCTGAATCACATATAAAACAAATTATGTGAAGAGAAGATTCACCATCTATTTAAAAACATTGGTTTCTATTTTGGACATAACATGTAAAATTTCTGTTTAGCAATTTCAGTTAATTGTTAGATTAACATTTTTGGGAACAGATTGCAAACTTCAAAATGGAAAAGATCATTTTAGGGAAGGAACCAAGGCAGCTGTCAGTGAGCAAAAATTAACATAAATTTGCATAACAGATGTACAGTAAGGTGTCTATGACAGACAATCGCTGAATATTAATGATACAGACCACGACATCATTTGCGTAAATGCTGTCTGCTGGGTATTGAAGCTGCTGCGCTATTTGCAGAAGACAAAGGAGCGCAGAGCTGAACAGATGCACCAAATACATCGATGCATCTTAATTTATGACATCCTCATGAAAGACCTTGTGGTGCGATTTCAGGTTTTATTACAAATAATTCGGAGATAAAGGAACTAAGTAATTATCTTTTCCACTACAGTCAGTTCTTTCAAAGGGGAGGGAAGCTTACTTGTGACAACCATTGTGATGATTTTTTTTTTTGTGGAAAGCCTCTTTAAAAAAATACCCCCATTACAAAGAGTCAAATATTCATCATCATTAAAAGATTAGTGCATATTAGCATGCTTCATGGGACTTGCCACCTAACGTACCGTCACCACCACAACTGGAGTCCTCCAACAGACAATGCATTTCAACGACTCTGCAAGGAGAAAAACTGGAGAAAAAGATAGAGATGATACAGGCTATTAAAAAAAATTACTGATGTAATGATGTTTTAGATGACTGTTAATTAGACTTCACCCTCAATCTTTCCCGCCCTTAGTCCTTGTTATAAACTCCAGGTACACCTGGAACCACCCAAAGATTTAGAGGTATCTACAGATATACAAAATATTCTCACTATGTTATTCCTGCAGCTGGAGAAACTGATGTAACTGTTCTGTTATTTGCTGATAACAGAAAAAAAAGAAAAAAAACCTTGGGTCCCTATCACTATATAATGCAGTAAAATTAATGAATGAGGAAGGGATAAATAGAAAAAAAAATAACACCAAACTAGACTTGTAAGCCATGTGTATAGAAACCCAGGCAAGGCAGGGGATACTTCTCTTCTGTGCTATTAATTTGTTTGGGCCTTAATGGATTTCTCTCCAAGCCCATGCTACCATAATAAAATGAATTGCTGACATGATGGATCTGTTGGTTGCACACATAGAGTTTTATGTGCATAGTGTTCAATTTCATTCTTGTCAGCTAATCAGCAGCAGCCAGACTTTTTATTTCAAGGGATTTCCTTTTCCCATTTGAACAGAGAATATAGCCCAGTAATCACTCTGCAGAGCCACTCTGAGCTGTTATTTCCACCTGCTTTTTCCTCAGAATCTCTATCAAAGCCCTAATCCAGTAACCTGATAAAATCCTTTCAAAGTCCTGTAGGGTCCATTGTGAAACTGTTCATCTGAAATGATCGTGAAATAACAGGAAAGTTACCATGTCCCCAAAAGAGCCATATGGTAATTATTTTAATGGAAGCTTACTGTATGGCCAGAAGGCAGTTAACATGTTATTTCACATTTTGTGTGAAAGAATGGAATAACTGCAGTCTGACACTCTTCTGTCCAATTTTGCTCCCAATGTCTTTTACAGAAATGCAGCTTGATTCTGTGTTCCAGTACACTAACAGCAGGTGACAGGCTGATGCCCAGATCCTAACAAGAGTTAATGGTAACAATCTCCTTCCTTTTAGACTTTGTCTGCATTTCCATTCTAAATTCTCCTGGGGAAAGAGATGGAGTGCTAAATGGGGAAGGAGCATGCCCAAGGTGTACAAAATAGGGATGAAAAATGGAACTGGAAACTTTCTCTGATGTGATGGAGATCATTGCGCTTTATTGTCTCAACAACAGGAAAGGTCTTGCTGACTACTAGTGGCTCAGCATTTAGGTGGTGTAAGGTTTTACACAGCTGTAGGTAAGCAAGTTGCTGATATTCCCTCCAATAACTTCTGAGCCTTTTTGACCAACTTCAGTCAACAATGGCAGAGATGAGCCTCGAAGACAGATGAGGCTGCACTGAAAAAGTCCATTTTCCTCCTATGACCACTACTTTAGGACTCTTCCTCTTAGTCTGCCTCGTTGGGCCACAATTTTCTTATCATTTTGTCGCTAACCAGCTGGCAGAGTTCCTTGGGCAGCAACTTGGCCATATGTAGCTTGCAATGAACTGGGTCTCACCCGGCTGTTGGGGTGTGTGTCATATGAAATCACAAGAGTCAGGGAAAAACAAGGTTATTACAATGTGGATGTTGGAGGAAACCTGCAAAGATAGCATTTGTATATGTTACAGCTGTTTGAATGCTTCAAGGTGAAACTCAGCCTCAGCCCTCCCCTCTCCATACAAATTACAACAACTTGGTCTCAATCACGCTCCTACTTATTTCCAGTCTGGTTGTTCTCTTGTTCTTTTGCATGGTTCAAAAAGAAACGTGAATATTCCTGTGCCTGAGTCATTCAGGACACTAAAAGGAGAAGAGGTGAAACCAAATTCTCCAGCTGATAGGTTTGACTTAAAGTGGGTGCTTACACCTGCTACAGCTGTATTAGAAGAAAGTGGCAGTCATTGTTGTATTCAATCAGGAACAGAGTCCTACATCTGCATTAGGTCCTATTGAGGAATAAACTATGTGGTGGCTTGACCTTGCCTGGGCACCAGGTGCTCACCAAAACTCCTCTGTAACTCGCACTCCTCAACTTAGAAGGGGAGATAAAATATAACAAAAGGCTTATGGGTTGAGATAAGGATAGGGAGAACTCATCAGTTACCATGATGGGCAAAACAGACTCAACTTGGGGCAATTATTATTGCCAATCAAAACAGAATATGCTAATGAGAAATAAAACCAACTCTTAAAAACACATTGCCCCCAACCCTTCCCTTCTTCTTAAACACAACTTTACTCATAATCTCTATCTCTTCCCACCCAGTGTGGGAGAGACAAGGAAGGGGTGCTGCAGTCAGTCCATCAAACGTCTCTGCCATTTCTACCTCCTCAAGGGAGGACTCCTCACACTCTTCCTCTGCTCCAGCATAGGGTCCCTCCCACAGAAGACAGTACTCCACAAAATTCTCCAATATGAATCCTTTCCACAGGCTACAGTTCTTTATGAACTGTTCCAGCTTTAGTCCATATCATGGTCTGCAGTCCCTCAGGAACAGAGAGCTCCAGCATGGACCCTCCCACGGGGTCGCAAGTCCCGCCAGAAAAACCCGCTCCAGCCTGTGCTTCTCTCTCCACAGGACCACAGGGTCTTCCCAGAGCCTGCTTCAGTCTGGGCTTCCCATAAGGTCACAGCTTCCATCATGCTACTCACTTGCTCCAGCGTGTGGGGTCCCTTACAGGCTCCTGGTGGATCTCTGCTCCACCACGGCCCTCCATGTGATGCAGGGGGGCAGCCTTCACCATGGACTTTACCATGGACTTTAGCATGGGCTGCAAGGGGCATCTCTGCTCCAGTGCCTGGAGAATCTTCCCCTCTTTCTGCACTGCCCTTGGTGTCTGCAGGGCTGTTCCTCTCACATTTTCTCACTCCTCTTTTCTCTGGCAGTAATTTCTCCTATGCAATAACATCTTCCCCTCCCCTTAACCCAAAGGCCACTGTTACTAATGGACTCAGTGTTAGCCACTGGTGAGTCCATTTTGAAGCCGGCTGGCAGTGGCTTTTCCCATTGATATGGGAGAAGCTTCTGGCAGCTTCTCACAGAAGCCACTCCTGTAAGCTCACCCTGCTACCAAAACCTTCTTATGCAAACCCAATACGACTACTCTTCCACAGACGCCTCCAGGCAGCTCTGCCAATGTGCTGGCTTCTCACTGTAGCTGGAAGGGCATTCTGGCAGCCATGGCTTTTTGACCACTCGAGGAGGGTGGTTCAGTAGTGGCAGCACCCTCATGTGGAGTGACAATTTGGAGAGCACTTTCAGTCTTGAAAACTGAGATTGTGGAGCCCATCATTTCAAGAAGTTGCATTTACAGTGCGCAAGGTCATTTTTTGATCTGCCCTTTGATTCGTTAAGCATAAATTAAATTAATTAATATAAATGACTCCATATTCTTTCAGCAAACATAGGTCGTTAATAAATAATGTAAGTAATTTAATGCAAGGTTGAAGGATTATCTCTGAAAGGAGAGGATTTGTTCTGACTGAATAAAGAAACCATGATCCTGGGCACTCTGGAAGTGTGCAGAGTTTGAGCCCATGTTTGAAGGAAGGAAGAAGAGTAGGTGACAGTTGTTTGTAGTTTCTGTTTAATGTTCTTCCTTCATATTTGACGTTTAGTGGGGGAAAAAAGTCAACTGCCACCTCAAGGAAGCATTCAGGATGCATTTTTCCCTACCATGTAGCAAGTATGCATGTGAGGACAACAAACCAGTGAGAGAACCTGCTGTGTTTCTGGCTAGGAAGTACAGTTCTGGTAGCATTTGCAAATGGCTGCATTGTCATGGGGTATAATAGGGCTTCTTTGGTGCCTGCCAAAGGGCTCCCAAAACCTGTACATCCTGTCACTGTCCATTTGCCAGCATAACATGAAAACACTTGGCAAATAAAACATGAAAATCTTCAGTGCTCGATTTGTTCACTTTTACACTATTATAAACCCATTGATTTCATTGGATTTACTCTGAATTTATCCTGATATAGCTGAGAGGGAAAAAATGGTTTTGTAGATGTAATATATATTATTTTATTCATTTGTTTTTTCTCTAAAACAATTTAAAAGCCTTGGCAAAAGAAGCCTTAGGTTGATGTATAATAAACCAAGCTGAGCAGTAACTAAAATAGATCTTTTTTCCACTGCTGTAATTCTCCCTAGGTCACTTGTTGAAAACTGCTAGAACATATTTCAATAAACAAATACTTTTTGTATTCATTTGGATTCAGATTTCACAATGAGGTCACCTTCCGACTGGTATCCTGCAGCTCAGGCACTCCCAGCAAGATGCACCTGAGGAAGCGCCTGCAGAATTCCATCATCTATTTTGGACAAACAAATATCATATTTGTTCTAAATGTCATGTGAAGATCTCCTTCCATTTCTGTACAGATACAAGATATGGGGTGGTGATCTCTTCTTTCTCCTTTTCTAGATGATGCAGCAAGTTCCTGTGCTTTCTGGTTAACCTTGTAAACAAACGGTTACTGTTAGCAAAGATTGCTATAGTTAAGCTACTTTGTTACTTTGTTATTTTTGTTGTGAGCTCTCAGACTACTTATTGGCCCATGCTCCACCCAGTATGTAAAAATCCTCCGTCAGAAACTCAGGGATCAGCCTGGCTAAGCATGGGGAGCGTATACTCTGACAGAGAGCTGTGATGCATTTGCTAAGCATGGTCCCCTTGAGGAAGCAAAAGAGAGCAACATTTTTGATGAGGGACAGGAAAGATGCCTTAAAGCTAAGCTGTAGATATTACCAAAAATGCCTTTTCAGTACTTTGGAACCCACTCTCCTGACCACATCTACAAACTCAATAACATAGTTTTGGGAAAGAAAAGACTAAGATGACAAGTATCACACTAGAGTGAACAAAGGCAGGCAAGGATCTCGTTGCTGTGGTTACTCAAATTGGTCATGCAAAGTTCTGGGCTGTGGAGGAAGTGAGGACGTTGTTAGTCGATACGTATCTGGAGGTATTAGGAGGGAAGCACTCTACACAACTTCTACATAAAGAATTTGGAGAAAAAAATAAGGAGAAAAGGTATTGAAGAGTACATCAGCATGAGGATGAGCAGAAATGTAGAAAAAGAAAACTCTGCAGAGGATACAGAGATAGAGAGGGACAGGGGATGCATCGGAAGCCAATACCGAAGTTCAGACTAGGAAAAGTCTTCAGTGAAACAGGATAGGCAAATGGTATCAGAGAATTGTGTCTACTGGATGAATAAAAAGAAAATGATGAAATAAAGTGAGAGAAGGTGAGTGAAAGGGGAGCATGACTGGAGTATAAGCTTAGTGTTCAGAGAACTTAAAATGGGAAGGTGCAAAAGAGAAAAAGCACTAAATTTCAGACAAGCTGTGAAGGCACAAAGAGGAAGAACTCTTTGGTGTGAAATTGATTAAATGCTAAAGAAAATGTTTGGTCTCTATTTTCCATTTAAGATTAAACCCTAGTGAAACATGCCAACCCCACAGCCTCAGCAGAAGTAAATTCCAAAACTGGGAAACTTAATTTGAAGTATCTTACCCCAGAGCAGAGTAGCCATCATTTATAGGCAAAGTTTAGAGCAGCCCAAAACCTTGATGCATGCAGTAGATAACCAAAAATAAGAATGTGAAATGCCAGTAAGAGAGACTAGGCCATGAAAAAGACTTCTGCAAGAATGTTACTAAAAAATATGAATAATGAGAATGGTGAAAAAAAACCTTCTAAAGGAGAAAACTCCTATTATTATATGTATTAGTACCTTTATTTTAATCTTGAACCTTCCATTCAAATCAAAGAACAGATTGCAGCATAAAATGTTATCCCAATTTTGAGAAGCTGATAAAATAGTAAAAAGGAATCTATTCAATCTGAAACACAGTGGGAAAAGATCCACTAAACATCACCTACCTACCTCAAGCCTGAACTGACCCATGTTACTGCTATTAACTAGTGGAATGTTCTTGGGAAGCCCAGCCAGGAATAAGAAATGTAGCCCCTGAGACTAGGGCATATGTGTCAGGAAAACAGCTGTGTAAATAGTGAATCTTTTGTTTTGCTGGTATTTCTGAAAGTAAAGAAAAAATAATTTTGGTTTAGTGTGCAAAGAAAACATTGTTAAGGTAAATTAAATTTCTTTGGCCAGATTACTTGCAAAATGCATTGCTTAATGCATTGCTTTTAAGTGTTTGGGGGTTTTTTGTTTGGTTGGTTTTATTTTTAGTTTAAAAATAAGTTTGTTAAAATTTTCTAAATGACAAACAATTTTGACATAGAAAAATATAAACACCCAATTTTCTTTAAATGTCAAACTTATTTTTTTTGGGGGGGGGGGAAGGAGAACTAGTTTAAGCCTCTTGTGTCTCAAACTATTCAGTAAATTCAGTGTGACTAGTTGTTATATTTTGCTGTCCATTGAATAATTTCTTCCAGAGACACTTTAGCCAAAAAATTTCAGAGATATTTAGTCTAAGTTAAGCCGTAAATCTGTTTTTCACAATAGCAGAAGACATAAATGTTCTCATAGAAGCAGATAGTAAAACTAAAAAAAGCCCAAACAAAACAAAAACCAAAAAAAAAAAAA
>WEIT01029181.1:99595-129742 GCA_013389985.1 Dryoscopus gambensis
AAAAAAAAAAAACCAAAGCAAAAAAACAACAACCCCAAATCAAAAAAGTGGTTTACAGGTATCCCACAAATCACTGGATCTAGAAAACTGCTGGTATTTCTACACTCTCTGGCTTTCATGGGAAATTGATGCTGATTTTTAAACCCCATTTGAAAGGGGCCAAAATGTTAGCTGGGAGCCTTGCCGAGAGGCTGGAGGATGGATGGGTGGGGGTTCCCCAGGTTCCCCCCAGGAAGGGTGAGCAAGATCTGTGTGCTGGAGGAAAAGTCTGGGGCAACAGGTGGGGCACAGACAAGACAGTTTTCAGTTCTGGGATCTAGTGGCGGCAAGGAGAGAAGGAATAGGCTATAGGAGGAAGAATAGGCTAGAAAAAGTGAAGTTTATAGTATTTCCCATGGTCAGAAATTTAGAAAAAATCTCCATGCCTGAAGACATGAAGATTCAAACAACCCAGGGCAGTTTTCCAGCTGAAAGCAGTAAATCTCTTTCAAATAACATCTTCTCAATTTCTTTCTCAAAACCTTTTTTTCAGAAGAACTGAAGGGTGCCCTTTTCAAGCTATATAAAGTTTTCTTTTCTGACAACTTTTATGTTTTCTCATCCCCTTTCCCAAAAAAAACCACTTAGGCCAGATCTCTTTGCCCAAAGCACCCAAATTCCTCAGCAAGGCCATGCTTCGATGGGAGCCACTGTGAATATGCAGTGAAGTGTTTGGAAGACCTGAAATCTGGAGTCTCGTGTTTGCTTTCCATCCCATGTTGCCACTGCCTTTTCCCTCTGCCATGGCTGTCTGCAGTTTGCACTTGTGATCCAGTGCATGAATTCAAGGAAAACCACAGCTTTGTGAGTTTAGAAACCAAAGGAAAGAGTTAATAAATGAATTATTCAAAACAGTGAAGGTGTTAAACTGAGTTTGAGAACCTTTAAACTGGGGGCTTTTTTCTACCTATAAAGAATTCAGGAAATTTGTGAAATACAGCTTTCCAACCAAATTTCAGTCATGCCAGGAATTATATTGTGCTTCTAATTGAGAACTTGATTGTGTCCTCTTTATGAGAAAGTAAAGGATGTTTTCAATTTTTGTTTCACAATTTTTTTCTTCTTGGCTGCTTCTGCTTTTTATTCACAGCTTAGTCTGTTAATATTTGAATGTTTAACCTTGCTTTTTGTTCTCACTCCATAATACTAGAAGATCTCTAGGTGACACATATTCCTTGAGCTATTCTCTGATATGCAGGTGGTACATGTTCAAGGTCACGGTCCTTGCTGAAAGGCAGGAGAAAGGTGAAACACAAAAAATTATCTGAGTAATTTTCTGCTTCTTTTCCTTTTATTGAAACTGAAATTTATAGTGAATAATGACCTTCTGCTTCTTTTCATCATAGTATGAAGACAGAGTATTTGTTTTGGTATTACCAGGACTAATTTTCAGTTTTCAAAGTACAACAAAGAATGGGTATTTTGAATCACAGGGAGGATAGTTCATGGCTAGTTGATGTCCTCATTGAAACATATGTACAGTAATTTACTGTCTTAATGTGTTTGCAGAATGGAAAAGGGGAGAGAGAAAGGGCACAGGAATGAGGATGAATTAATATTTATACTTGTGATGGTTTGGGCTGGGATAGAGTTGGGAATATATTTTGGATTTCCACTGAAAACATTGCTGATAACTCAGGAATGTTTTAGCTGTTGCTGAGCAGCACTAACACAGAGTCAAGGCCTTTTCTGCTCATCACTCCACCCCACCCCACCCCACCCCACCAGTGAGGAGGCTGGGGGTGCACGAGGAGCTGGGAGGGGACGCATGCAGGACAGCTGACCCCAACTGACCCAGGGATATTCCAGATCATACGGCTTTGCACTGAACATACAAAGCTGGGGAAGAAGAAGGAAGTGAGATATATTTGGAGTGATGGTGCTTTGCACCATGGGGTGTGATGGAGCCCATTCTTCCTGAGAATGGCTGAACACCTGCCTGCCAATGGTAAGAGGTGAATGAGTTCCTCGGGGGTTTTTTTGAATGTGTGTGTGGCTTTTGCTTTACCTATTAAGCTGTCTTTATCTCAACCCATGAGTTTTCTCCTTTTCACTCTTTTGATTTCCTCACCCCAAGCGAGCGTCTGTGTGGGGCTGAGTTGTGAGCTGGGGTTAAACCGCAGATATTTTCAAGAAAGTTCATATCTAAATGAGAAAGCCACACCTTTTTGTGGTTTTAATATAAATATTAAAATTAAACAGTGGAAATAAAAAAATAAAAACTTCAGGAAATTAATCTCTAGCTATTTGTCATATCTGTTACCATTACATTTAGACATACTTCTTCTATTCTGAGACAGCAATTTTTAACCAGTAAGCAAATTTTGTTGGAAAAAAATGCATGTGCTCAAACCTAAGATATTTCATTAGTTAAAAATCTGGCAGCTGAGTTACTGAATCTGGAACTTTACACAAAGAAAAACTAGCAGAGTATGTTAAATATCCAGGACATTCATGCCATAAATGTGTAAACTATAGAAATGGATAGAGATTATACTTCTGTTTATATGCATTTATATAGACAAGTATTTTATGTAACTTTTCCAGGACCAGGTAAGTCTTGGTATCCAAACCCAAGAATTACTCCCTAGTCATGCTTGTAGCACATGTGATGGAGTTTAAGCATAGCCAACTACCACTCCCCAGCTCAGGTCTGATCTACTCCTTTGAGTTTCATAGCCCAGTAAGGAAGAGCAAGTTTGAACACCTGTTTATGCCACAGAAATGAACCTCTGGTCCCCAGCTTTTTTGGAAGACCTGTAGAGCAGCTACATCAGTGATACACTGTCATGTAGATGACCTGAGGCTTGAGACTGACCACCAGCTGCCCAGAGGCTCCGCAGCATCTTAAACTGCCAGAGGTGTCCTGAAAGGACAGAGCTGCGGCGTGGCAGACCCTGCAGGCTCCCTGCAAGGAGCAAGCTGCTGGCCAATTACAAAGTATCGAAGGTGAAGGCAAAGGAAGAGAGAGGGATTCTCTGCGTGGACTCCAACCCTTTATTCCTGGTCAGATGATCAGAGGCAGAAGAACAAAAATTACAGTTAACAGCCTTTTTTATATGGGGGCAGAGAAAGGCAGAGTAAAGGGTAGCAACCTATGGGATAAGGGCATGTAGGAGGTAACAACCAATGGGACAAACTCAGGGGAGGGTTCAAGCTGAAACAACCTATGGGTGTCAAATACCAAAGAACGTTCCAGAAAATATGAGTAGTCAATGAAGTATATACATAAACATAAGGAATTACACAACTTGGGGTGTGGAAAACTGGAACCAATAACAAAACTATATGCAAACTAAGTTCCTGGGGGATCTTCGGAGTTTATCACAAACTCACCCTAACCAGATGTTATACTTCTTTGCCTTGGCCTTTTGACCACTGACCTGTGGTCTGAGTTGCTCTAATAACGTGCACAGCAACAGGTGTTCAATACTGAAGGTGCATTATTTAATTTTTAATACAAGATTTTTCTGGTTTTTTCTTTGCCGCCAGGGGAACGTTTCTTTTGTATTTATATGTTAAAGATCTCGTATTCTAACCTATATGATCTCAGGGGACAGTTGTGGCTTTTTTCTCAGTTGCAGTGTAAAAATTATTTCCTTGAGAACAATTGCCCTGTCAGCAGTGTAGTCAGCAATACTACACATACATTTTGTTTTTCCTTCACTCCCAATGTTATATTGCAGTACATTTTTGGAGCAATCTCCTCCATAAATCTGCTCTCATCAGTTCTAGAAAAGCAATTTGCAATGCTGTGCTTTCTTCCCAAACTTCACCAGGTACAGTTGCTTTCTTGGTGCAAAATAAATAAGCGGGTGTGATAAAGACATCTATTTTGACAGTACTGATTAACTAGCACAGCCACGTCCCTTCCCTCACTCCTTTTGAGTGAGCAATCCATTTCAAATGGTCTTTGGTCTTGTTGCTCTGCCGTGTAATCCGTTTTTTGTTTGTGTGTGTGTGTATGGGCTCTTGAATCATAGCCAGCTCCATTGGTTCCAAGTGATCCTTGGAAATGTGCCAGTGTAGAAGTAGAGAGAGGACAGGAAAATTAGTCCTTTTTTCTTTTTTCTCCTCAAGAATTTTTTGTACAAATCAGGACCCTTGGAGGGTGCAGGCCCATTACCACAGCCATTAGGAGTTGGTTCAAAAGAATCAAAAGCCTGCAACCAAATCCATTCTATGTATATATTTTTATAGAACAAGGATTAATAGTTATTGTTGTTCTAAGGAATGGCCAATGAAACAATTGTTTCTATCTGCACCAACCTTTTGAGTTCTGTTACCCTTTCCCCGCAACTACCTGAGCTGGCTGTTCCTGCAATGGCAGCTGCCTTTTGCCACCACATTCCTTGTACTCTGTTGAAAACAGACACAAAATTGGCTTACAAATTTCCATCCTATAAAACCAGCTCCAAAGCATTCGTTTCTAACTGTGGATCCATCTGAAAAGAAGATCTTAGAGTTGTTTAATTACCTGCAGAAAGATCTACTTGGCCATCTCATGATTTCTGCTGTCTTTTGACCACAAGTACTCCAGGATGTCCGCAGAGCTGCTACCACTACAGCTATTTCAGGCTTCAGAGACGTGTTTATGAGATGGTGGGTAGGACTGATAGCAGGTGCCTGGGCAGAACCAAAAACTCCTGTGCAGAGGACTTGTGATAAAATCAAGGCAGAGTATGTTAGTGCCAAGTAGTGGATGAGTATTTCTAGAAGAGAGAGAAATATTTTCTTCACAGCATTAAGGCAGGTAGATTTGCTCTGGCATAAAGCACAGCAGGGCACACAATGTGCTTAGGGCTAAACAGTGGCAGGACTGTGTGCACTCTGGCGTGTACTGCAGAAACAGTCACTTCTTTACTGAGAAGTTTCTCTGCTTTGGGGAATTTTCTAATTATTTGCGTAAAAATTCTGGGAAAGCTCTAATGTTCAGGAACATAACCTCCTGTCATGGATTTACTTGTAATTTTTTCCTTAGTCTCTGATAATTTTATTCTTTTTCCTTTTTACATCCCATTGTAGCCTATTCTGGTTGTCATCCCATTCTGGAGCATGTTCTTAATTTATTTTTTATTCTGCAATTTATGTGCTGCATATGAAAAGAGTGCTACAACAATTCTGAGGTCTAACGGGCAAATTCTGCCTCAGCTACTGGCTTTCCTAGGTCTGCCTGTATCATAGACCCCTGCAAAATCAGAAGGAGTAGATCTCAGAATGAGGGTACATGACCAAAGTTATACTGAATTCAAAGTCACATTCTTTTGCCAGGTAGAGAAACTACTGCTTCCTTGTCCAGATAATGAGAACAGCACAACTCCATCATCACTCTCACAGTCTGGGAAATGGGAGACTTATGAAACTGGAAGATGTCATGTAGGAGTAGGAAAGTCTCCATGACCCATCTAGAATACCTGTTTCACACCCTTGTTGAATTGATTACTGTGGTCTTGTGTGTCTGTCAATAGTCTTGAAACCAGCTTTCTGTGAGCACTGGTTCCAGCTCAAGTTCTCTCAAACTAACTTCCAAGTTCATGGCTAGCTATGCCGAGGATGTGCTCAGAGCAGAGCTCTGGTTAGACTTAATTAAGCTCCCTTAGCAACCACAAACAATTTCCCCACTGGTTCTCTGTGTTAAAGAAGGAAACTTGGTTTGAAGATTAATTTCAGCTTCTCCTTTTCCCACGGTGTTAAAGGTCAGTCCCCTGCTGATTCTGGTTTGACTGAGCCTTCAGGTCATTCCTGCATAGTCTTATAACTACAAAGCATAGTTTGAGTCCTTGGGAGCAAAGAAAAGTGCTGCAATGCAGATCAGCAACATAAGAATATCAAGATGAAAAATGACAGCCCCAGAGTAATTTCATTAGTGTTGTTAATACTCAAGAGGGCTGAGGGCAGAATTTGTACCAACCTCATGCATCGGAGTAAGATAAAAACTGAATATCTCAAGCCACATCCTGTGGTGATGGAGAGGAAGGAGCAGTTCTCCATTATGTGTGTACTTGGTAGGGAAGCCAAACGGGTTGTTGTCTCTTGTTAGTTCCAATGGGTAATTCTAGCCCCATGGTGTGACAGTTATTTCCTCTGACTGAGGAAAATATCCAGCCTAGATCCAGCCATGTTCCTATATTTTCCTGGATCCCAGGAGAGCATATAGTTCCTGTGACTCTGTAACCCCTTCTCCTCACATCTGCAAACAGTTGAGAGAATAACTTTGGATGTATGTGCAACAGCTCTGAACTTTTAGATTAGTTCTTGCCTGTTACCTCTGTGTGCAAAGAAAAGCAGAAGGAAGGGAGAAAGGAAGCTTAAGAGAGTGAAGAAAAGGTCAGCATAACTGAAAAGCAGAGTAGGACTGTGGGTGGGGCAGCAGATGGAAATGAGTCATTTTGTTTCTCTCGGAGGCTGTCCCAGCCCAAGCAGATGACAGCAAGCTGATTGCCTTACCTTTACAGCTTACATCAATTTAAGCTTGGAGTTTCCCGGTCCAGATCTTGGGACAATGAGTTTCTTTCTGCAGGGTCCCACTCTTAGCTGGAACACCTAGATGCCACCTGTTGCGATAATGAGCAACGCAGAGTCCCCAGGCAGGTGCAAAGGAGAGCTCTTTTATTGCAAAAACCTGGCCTTTTTAAGCAGTTAGCTGGTTATCTGTTTACGTAGTTTTAAGGTACAACAAACGTAATTCAACCAACCACCATACACCACGATGTGAGCACGCGATGGTCATGCAGCATGTTTTCCTACCCTTAATTCAGCTGTGTCTCTTTCCCACAGTCCTTTTGTACTTAGCTGAAGTAACAGGCCTGATCCATGATTTTACGAAGGCAACAAGACCTTCATGCAACAGCCACTGTACTACAAATAAATAAATAATTATTACCAGGGACAACACTTCGATAATGGTATGCGTGGCCTCTATTCTGAGAAGAGGGTTTTGCCTATGAGGATTTCACTAACCAATATGAATATCCCTTCTCCTAGTTTATTCCAAATTGCTTCCATGAACTGCTGGCACTTGAATTATCCATGAAGTGCCTAACTATCATGTAGGTTGTGCCATGGGGAATAAAGTTCATGCATTAGAATGGAATGGGGTTAAGCAGGGGAGTCTGCAAATGCAGCAGCTACTCTTGGGCTGGAGCTTTCCAAGCCTCTCAGTTTTCAGCAGCAGATTAAGTTCTCCACTTGTGAGAAACAAGAACCAAAGTACCTGGTTGATAATAATTGTTCATCACCCCACTGTAATTGTTATCCCATTGTTATTTGTTAATCACTTCATTGTTACCCCACTATAATAATTGTTATCCCATTGTTATTTGTTAATCACTTCTTTATTACCTGATTACCATATCCCAGCATCCCTTTTCCATTGGGAAAGCTCCTCTCGCTGCTCCCTAAAATGGCACCCACAACCATGAGGAGGAGAATTATGTAAGGACTTGTATGTAAATGAAGGACATTAGAAGCCATTTGAAGAAAAGAAGCCCTAGAGAAACGAGCCAGCAAACAATCGAAGGATATGAACAATGTCTCTGGAATGGGAGGGAGAAGGACTGTCTCTGAACCTCCTTTAAAATTTTTTGCGGTCACCCTAACTTATAAAGAACTGGATCAGAGTAAGGACCCCTAAACCCCAAGCCAGTAGAGGTCTTCCTACGAACTCTCGTGAGGACGGAGGCCCGAGCTCTGCCATGTCTCGTGTCAAAGCTGAACTCCTCCTCCTCCGCATCAGTCCTGGCAGTAGCGGCCATGTGCGCAACCCCATCTTTAATAAAGGCATTCAAAAAGAACCTGCAGTCCTGCCCTATTTATTTCACACTGGGAGCAAGCAGAAAAGCAAGTACATTTACTACTTCAAGCATGAGCTTCTAAAAGAATCATAGAAGCGTTTATGTTGGAAAGGACCTTTAAGATTGTGAAGTCCAACTGTTAACCCAGCACTGCTATGTCCACCACTAAACCTTGTGCCTATGTGCCACATCTATGCATCATTTAAATACCTCCAGGGGTGGTGAATCCACCACTTCCCTGGACAGCCTATTCCAGTGCTTGACCACCCTTTCAGTGAAGACATTTTTCCTGACATCCAATCGAAACTTTCTCTGGCACAACCTGAGGCCTTTCCCTCTTGTCCTGTGGTTTTTTCCTTGGGAAAAGAGACCAACACACCCACCTGCCTACAACTTTTCAGGGAGCTGTAGAGAGCAATAAGGTTTCCCATGAGCCTCCTTTTCTCCAGACTAAACACCCCCAGCTCCCTCAGCTGCTCTTCATAGAACTTGTGCTCCAGACCCTTCTCCAGTTCTGTTGCCCTTCTCTGGACACACTCCAGCACCTCAATACCTTTCTTGCAATGAGGGGCCCAGAACTGGACACAGGATTTGAGGTGTGGCCTCACCAGTGCTGAGTACAGGGGGACAATCACTGTCCTGGTCCTGCTGGCCACACTGTTGCTGATACAGGCCAGGTGCCCTTTTCCTTCTTGGCCACCTGGGCACACAGTGGCTCTTGTTCAGCTGCTGTCAACTAGCACCCCCAGCTTCTTTTCCACTGGGCAGCTTTCCAGTCCCTCTGCCCCCAGCCTGTGGCACAGCTCTGTAGTACCTTCCTACCCTTCAGTAGATCAACACTCCCAGCTAACTCAGTGTTATCTGAAAACTTGCTGAGGATGCAATCCAGCCCTTCATCTGAGTATATTCCTTCTTATACCTCATTTCCTTATTCAGCTTCGCACACAGAGAGAAAGGCACAGACTAAAAATACAAGACTTTACTTGGGAAGCTTCCTTAGTTCTACTGAAACTGAAGCAGAAAATTTCCTATAAAACCCATTCCCTAAATTCCCATCTTAACTTGAGTAAATTTAAAGGTTGATCCAAAGCGCAGGGAAGTCAGTGGAAAACTGTCTTGACTTAAAAAGACATTGAATTAGGCCCAGGATGATTAAAAGGCTTTCTACATTGGCTGATCCTTTAAGATTGATTCATGAGAGCAAAGTTCAAAGTTAAGGGTTTTGAAACACTCCCCCCAAAGTTTTCCATTTCAATAAACAGTAAAATGGTATCCCCCTACTTCAGAACAGTTGCTCTCTGAAACAAGGCCAAACCATTTCATTAACTTTGGATCATCAAGTTAAAAACAACAATGGGGTTTTTTTTGTGTGAGAGTGCATATGCAGCAAGCCTTGTGAAATTAATTTGTTTCTTTTTCTTTGAGGTAACTTCTGACAATTAGGAAACAATTAGATGTCAAGCTAATAAAAGTAGCTTTTTTTTTCTTTATATAAAAGGAAGCTTATGTTCTGAAGTGGTTCCAGTATATTTAAAGCGATGAAATTGGGTCTGAAAGAAAGGACTCACATCTGCCTCTCAAGGTCTACTCTCCCTATAAACTCATGAATAATCATTGTCAGCAGCTTATCACTGTCAGATTAGGGGCTTAGTATTACATTTTATTTAAACCTGATCCAGATGGCTGCCAAGAGATTTTCAGGCAAATGAACTGTGAGGCAGACTATCATCAAAGAACATTTTACTGTTCGTGCCTACAAGTGTGTTCTAGGTCTCCAAAGTAACTTATAAAGCTGACAAACTTTTTTTATTTTTTTACTTTGGCACCTGAGAACTTAATCTTCATCTGCAGTTCATCAATATCATTTTTCTGAAGGCAGAGGAATATTGTTAATGACCCATCCTTCATCAGATATTTAATTTACTTGAATTTACCAAGTCATTCAACTAACAAGCTGAAGAATAGAAGCAGGAGCTATGAAGTTATGTGTGGCTTTCTAGACATGCAATGACTTTGCAAAATTTGACATTCAAAAATACTTCCTCAGCATACCTGGAAAACCCATCCGTTTTCTTTCCTGTAGTTTTTGTGTTTCCCATTACTCAATGGATATGCTCACCCTGTAATGTGCAGTAAAAGAATTTCCCGTCATAAGAAGAGGGAGAGATTTCTTTGGTGGTGACTGACACAAAATTGCACCTCTATTTGCAAGTCTTTGATAGAGGACAGGAGAGCTGAATAGACAACAAACATTCCAATAGGATCTCACACTATATCTAAATCAGTTCCCCCTTGATTTCTGAATGGTAGACTGTATGTTCTTTTTAAACAATGCATGTGTGAATGTATATAATACATAAATGTATAAAATAAGGTAATGGTTCACTTTCATTTATGCAATATTTTAATTGTAAGTCATATTTTAATATGCGTTTATGCCATGTTTTAATTTCAGGTTTTATTTCAATATTAAATGATATTGCCAGTTCCAAGTCCACCTCAGGAAATGTTTTATCTGCAAAGAAATAGTTGTTCCAAGCCTCTTTTTTTTTAATTAAATCATTTCATTTGGGGAAAAAAAATCCCTTGAGGAGAAAATTTTTTGTTTCTGTCTTATTTTTTTTAAATTTTGTTTTTAAAAAGTTACAGGTATTCATTTTTGTTGCATGTTTAGATTAATTTTTAGCTCAAAAGTCTCTATTATTTGATTGCATTGGAAGTAGGTGACATCTTAATTCAGAAAAGAAGCCCTTTCTATCAGTGCTAGCTAATTAATGTAAAAAATTTCCAGAAGAAAATATTTCAGCTCTTACATCTTCTTATCCCACATCCATAATTGTACCATTTCATTCTGAGATTGCGATGCTAAAAATTAATGTAAAAAGAAGCTTCTTTGTAAAATAAAAACTTTAAAAATAAATGAACATTCTGCAATGAAACTGTTAATAAACTATTTTTTCCGCAGTTCCTAACATAAGGAATTTTGAAGATACTGATTTAATTTTTCATTTGAGGTGAAATAAGTTTCCCATGAAAGTTTCTGTGCTTGGTATTTTACTGTGGTAAAGGCCACCACAAATCCCTTGTGATTTCTGTGACCTACAGATTTGAAATCATCTTGTACTTAGCGCATTATTTTCTCTCAAAAAATAGGTTGAAATTTTTTAAGTGATGGAGGGGACATAGACACATTAACATTAATGGTGTCTATGTACCTCAGTCCCCTAGACAGTTTTGAAAATCTCAGCTGCAGATGTCAGATTTGTTATTTTATGATGAACTACTGTAGTAGCATTGCATTTGTACAGATAATGGAGTCATTATCTAATCATCATCGTACCATGTTTCACACTCTGCTTGAACTCATGGATTAATGATTTTCCACATGATAAGTGCATTTTTTAGATATATTTGAGATAACATATAAAGTCTGTGGCACGTTCTGATGGCTGTAGAAATCCCAGGACAGTGTGAATATAAAATCCTTGGTGGTATCCAGTCTCAAATCATAATTTCAGCTCATGATATCAAGTAGTGAGGCACAGTCTGTGGAAGTGGAAGGCAGCACTTCCTGGAGCAGAAAAACAAAATGACAAGACAAGACAATGAAAGAGCAGCATAGCAAATGCCCACGCTCTGACCCAACAGCCCTACTGCAGTGTTAGTCAATGCACTCTACCCCCTGTTTATTAACTCGGGAAGATCTGAGGCTGATGGAGGGACTACAGAGTTACTACAGAGCAACTGTGACACTTGGCTCCTTGTATGAAATCAAAAGTTGAAAGGACTGCAACAGGTATAAAGTAGGGGTCTTAGACAGCATGGTTTTGTTTGGCTGAGGGGAGAATGTCAGGAGAGTATGCCTTCAAGGAGACAGGCCCAGCAACTTGTAAAAGTCAAACATCTTTTCCAGCCCCTAAAGTGACTCACCTTCCCATGAGAGAAGGTGGCAGAGATGGAGAACTTGTCCATTTTTTTATTATGGTGTAAACTGGAGAGCAACGGTTATTTGTGCCATGTGCAAGCACCAGTAAAAGGGGGACCATATGATTATCTTTGCAGCCCTGGTGACCTCTCAAACCCAAGATTGAGAGTCACAGTATTGCACCTAGAATGGAGACTGTGTTGCTTTCAAAAACTGACTTTACAATATGGGCTTGTCATTCTTCTGTCACATGCTATGTTATGTTGTGTTTTGTCCTATTATCAGTAAAAGGACAGAGTACATAAGTTATCAAAGAGTATAATGTAAATTGAACTAGATTTTCACTTGTTTGTGGCTTTCTAAGGATGGTTGTGGCTTGTGTCACTTAGTATTGTCTATTATTGATCTCACTGTGGAAAAAATGTCATTCGTGGTGTTACTGCCAAAAAGTGCAGAGTCAATTTGAAGTGAAAGGAAAGCATGGCAACTGTAGAAACAGCAATAGAAAACAACTCTGCCATGAGTATATTTAGCCACTCCCCTACATTCAAACTGCAAATAGTACAATGATGTCTCTTCTTCATCAATTACAGCATAAAATTTCTCTACTGTCGCTGCCTTTCATCTAGTTTGGTATTTCTGTCCCTGGCTCTCAGATCTTGAATGACTCTGCTTTTGTCTTCATTTCCAGCCTGGCCTCAAATCTTGTGCCCCTCATGGTCATGTTGTTCCACCAACAAGAACACCCTAAATGTCTCCTTCTCCTCATCCTTCTGCCTTTTTTTTGCTCTGTAAAGAATAATTTTCATTTCTGGTCTTCTAGATTCAAGCTTTGTAAAGCAAGACTTTTTTTGCTGTCAGAATTTGAGTTTAATAAATTAAAAATCATGTCTTGCCATCTCAGTGAGTCTCATTGCACCCATGTGAGCCTATAGTCTCACTAGGGTAGGATTTGTGGGAGACAAATTTGAGTGCAAATGTGGATGCTTGGCAAGCATTTATAAACTATGGTGTGAAAACCATTGTCAAATCTGGTTCTTGGTTTCCAAAAGTGGTAGAATACTTGAAAGGTAGGATGTAGGTTCTGACAGCATTGCTCATTTCTGTATATAAGAGATTTAAATGACACTTAATTTCTGCTGGGCTGCACAGACAGAGATTGCTGTCCATCCTCATAAGCAGAACACTAACAGGGCTTGACATTTCCCTTCATCTGGTACAAGGTAGGATGCTCAGCCATTCACTGCTGGGGCTGTCTATGAAACTTGTTTCTTTTACAAGTCTCTCTGGATAGACACTGCATTGGGAGGGGCAGATTTTCTTTCTGCTCTGGGTTGTGAGGAGACAGCATCAACAATCTCAGAGCTCTGAAGTACTCTTCAGTCAGAAATAGCTGCAACTTTCATGCTTAGCACCTCTCAGGACTTGAAATGTGCTTCTTAAATGTCAGGAGAGAAATGCTGTGCTAGCAACACGTGCCTCAGCATCAGTATTTGAAGCTGATATCTTTCTTTTCATCACCTCAGCTTTTCCTGCCTGCGTTCATACTCTCATTGATGCAATGGGGAATCCCTGCAAAGCACATTTAGTGAAATCCCAGGCAGTATGTTTTCCTTGTGATTAGACTGAATATCAAACAGCTGTCTCAATGATATGCTGATGTTAGCTAAAGTAATATCTGACATTTACACAGCAACCTGCAACCTTAAATATTTTCTTAGAATTATATAACAGGGAGGAATAGGTTTCTCTTACGAACTCAAGATTATGCAACAAAACCCTGTTACACTAAGACACAGAGACCCAGCAGAGTGGCACTCACCTTGGCTCCACTCTTCCGTTTGGACACAATGCCTGGTAGGAGTTCACCACCTTTTCTATCAGAATCCATGGCCATTCATTCTCTCATTCCTCTGTGTAGCATTCAAAACAGGGAAATCCCAAATGGCTTTTTTGACAAAACCTTCTTGGTTTCATTATGAAGAAAATTCACTCTGGAAGAAAAGGCCCTATGGGATTTCTAAGCAAAAACATATTGATACAGCCTCTGACCAAACAAGTCCTTGAATGTTGGGCTGCCAAGTATTAAAACCATATCTTACTGCTACATCTTTTTCCTAGGAATCAGCTCTTGGCCCCTGCTGAAGGGGAAAACAGGCATAAATGTTTCATTTGATCCAGTAAAACAGTTCTTCTCTGGAGTTAGCATTGATCCATTCTACCCCATTCAAATGTAGTCTCCCCCAAAATTCCAGATGTCTGTTTATAGTGGAGTTCTAAAATCAGAAGCAGGTAACAGATTGCTCACCTGATTGTGTGAAAGCTGTGATATGTTACAGCTATCTAACTAGTCTTTTTCTCCTCTGAATTTTCTCAGGAAAAGTTTGCTTGGCCCAGCCAAAGAGCGGTATGTTATCTATAGAAATCTGAGTGGAATTCAACTCAACTATCGTTCATTATTTAAGGTTAGGCATCCAGCCTCACATCCTCATTTAGATTCTCTTTGTGGTCAGGAAGGATAGACAGACTCCTCCTCTCTAAGGGATACCATCCATCTTCTCCACTGACTCATTAAGGAGTCCAGAATGTAACTCAGGCTAGATGACTTATTTCTGATGAGCTAGTAATAGGTTACATTAATTTCCTCCACTCTCTTTTCCCTGCAAAACCACACTGTTTTCCATGAGAAAAGAGGAAGGGAGTGTATTCTAACTTGGACCCTCATTTTGCTCATTAGGTGGAGATATCTGTCAGACCTTAGCATTTCACCTTTTCCACCAGTATCATCATCCCAGTCAGGAAATGTGACGGTTACTTATGGTCTCGCACAGTTCAGTTTGTACTGCTTGTCTGTGTCCAGCCAGTGACAGTAGTTTTCATCCTGCAGGACAGACAGGCATGCAGGTGCTGATTCCCAGATAGTGCACTGTTTGGTATGCTGATGCACAGAGAGAAACAGCAGCTCCTCAGGTGCTCTGTCTCTCTCTTTATTCCCAAACATGAAGCAGCCAACAAGGGGTAAAGGACCTGTCAGCTGAAACAGACGAATTAAATTTGTAACAAAAGAATGTCTTCAGGCAGTTGTTTAGACATATCACTGAGATACTACAGATTCACTTTACCTTCTGCTGCAAGCAGCAGAGGAAATTAGGCAGCTGTATCCTCATTGGTGACTTTATTACCTAACGCCTGGAAAGTGAATATCAAAGATGCTGGCGTTGCCAAGCAACTGCCTGAGGATGACAGCGGTCAGACCACACACAAGGACTCTGTTAGAGGAGCACTGTACAGCAAAGGTTGTCTCCATTCACCATTGTGTGCCAGAGCATGTGATTAACAGGATGGCTGGTTCTGTCCTGGAGATGCACATAGCTCCTTTCTGGTCATATCTCTCTGACAGCCAGTGAAGGTAGACTGGAGAGAAATGGAGTAGCAATCCTCTGACCAACACAATGAACATAAAAAGGAAATCTCCTTGGAGTCAAACATGGTCTGACCTTCAAAGGGTCCTAAATGCAGGACCGAGCTCAGAGGCTGTGCAAGTGCTAGTGGAGGTATGAGGAGATTCAACATGCCTAGGGCAAATCGCTGTCTGTGAGCATGGCTGGCAGGAGATGCCATATGTCTGTATGTGTACCTCCCTTCTCCTTTGGAACTGGGTGTTTGCCAGGAGGCAAATGGTTAACTGGGAGTGGCTCCTGATCCATGAATGGCTCCTGGTCTAATGAATCGTGGTTGGGGAGCCTTTGGGAGACTGCTGATTGACCCTGGACAGGTGGACAGCCAGGGCTGTTCAGTTGGTACACGTGACTACTCTCCAGTGCCCAGGAACGCTCACTGAGACTAATTTGTTAACATAGGAATCTCCCATGATACTGCTTCCTCTGTATTTCTCATGCCGTTTTTCACCTGTAGAGTGGTGGAGAGCCAAGTCCTCGTCTCCTTCTCAGGTGGGTGTTAGATCCTACAGTTTCCCCCTTGGCTGAGCAGTGCCATGATCTTTAGGGCCTCTTTGCTTTACCTGTTCAAACACAGCAAGAGTCTACTCTCCCAGCAGAGACCCTGCAAGAGTCCTCATGCACCCCTTTGCTAGACACGAGGCTCTTGCTCTCTCCATACTTTCTTTGGCAATAATGAATCACATGACCTGGGGAAAGATATTTAATATCCCATCCCAAATGGATGTCTCATCGGCATGCTTGAGGTATTCTTTATTTAGCAGATAGTGCTGTTATTTAATCTTGGTATTATAGTAGCATCTGGAGGTCTCAGCTGAGAGGCAGTATACAAATACAAATACAACGTGAAAGACAATTTCTTTTCAAAGACTTAACACTGTAAGCAGAAAAGCAGCATTGCAGAGTGATTCACTCCAGATCCCACAGGGGAGTACTTTCACATCGGCATCTCCCATCTATTTTTTTGACTGCTAAAATAACACTGTTGATGGAACCTTTACATATACAAATAATAGAATATACCGAAGAATAGTGTTTACTTTATGAAAGAATATTTATGATAGCCCAGAGAAGAAGAGTTAGAGAAAAGTTGTCCAAAGGATATAGAGGTAAAAACATCACTTAAAGCAGATACATTAATGAGACTTCAATTAATAAGCTCTAAATATGTTCTTTTAAAGATTACTTCGTGAAAACCCGATTTGAGGTGAAACTGATGAAGTAGGTTTTTTATTGGTTATATATACTGATATTTCTGAATGAAGTAGGGTTAAAATTTTTTAACTGAGAATTTAAGATACCATGAAACCAAACAGTTTTATAAATTCATGTGTGTTTTGACAAAAGGCACATGCCAGAAAATGTGTTGGAAAACAATCAACATACTTGACTAGGTCAATTTGTAGATTAGACTTCTCAATTTTCCTTTTAAAACTGTTCTTAAGAATAAGTTATATAAATTTAAAATGGTCAGATTTCTTTTTCTTTAAGTTAAGCGCGGAGCTAAAAAAATTTTTTTTTTCAAATTTTTGCTTTCCTGAAAATAATTTGTTGCTGACTCTAAATGTACTGCATTTTGACCTCCTTATACTTTGTAGGATATTCTTCGCAGAATTACTCTTCACATTTTGAAGCAGATTTTCTGTGTCTCATGTTCAATGACTGTTTATGGTCTGAGTACTTTACTGTTTTGGTTCATAAAGATATCTCTAGTAAAGAGAGAATATAAGCATGTGTATCAAGTAAGGTGCATGTTTTGAAAAGCTTTCCTGAACTGATCTGAGTCCAAGCAATGTATTGTCTTTTTGCATTATATTTTGTATCTCTGATTAAATTCTAATTCACAGAAAATTGCATTTCTCCCCTCTTGTTTTCTCTATATTGTGGCTCATTCCTTATGCTCCCAACTGTGGCAAATTCCAAGTAAAACCCCGGGGTTTTGTTGGATCCAAAAGAGAATGCTGAGGTTGTCCTGAGCCATCTGAGTTCAAAATGGGAACTTTACCTAATCAGGGACATTTGGATTCATCTCTGATACTTGGACAACACTGAAGGTGCTCTTTGACTGATGAAGCTGCTCTGTAAGGTAGCAATGAATCTGTTAATAAAACCACAAAATGTAGTGTGGGAGTAAACTCTTTTATTCCTCTGAATAACAAGGCCTTAGAAGTTTATAACCTGGCAGCAACTCATCTGGCATGTAGCATCTTTGGCAGGAGCCTGGATATGACCATTAGAGATAAAAAAACGTCTAGCAATGTCACTCAGCTGGCATGGAATGGGATGGTCATAAAAATTTGCAACTTTGTTGAATTTTAGACATGGTTTTCTTTATTGGTTTATTAATTTCTCTTTGTTCAGAATACAGCAAAGTCTACTGACTGCATATAAAAATAAATACATAGAAATTAACAGTAATGTATGCATTTCACAATCAGGTGGAAGTCCAAGACCCACCCTGTTCCAGCAAACACATGTTTAACTTCAGGGGGTTAAGCTGCCTTTCAGGGAACTACTCAGACTTAGAGAAAACATTTCTTTGGGCAAATGAGTGGAAATAGGACAAAGGAATGAATTGTGTAACTAGCAATTTACTCAAAGATGCAGAGAATGCTACCAGCAAAAGCAACAGGCACCAGTTTTGCCTTGCATCTCTTGTTAACATACTGTCCTTTCATCCAGCTGTCTCCCCTGACTGATGGGTCTTGGTCTGGATACACGATGCCCTATATTAAAAGAAACATGGAGGAAAAAAGAGAAAAGGATTAGTCCTCTGACATCTCTTACAAAAATAACCAGGGACTCTCAGCATGAAGTTGTCGTAATTTGACGAAACTGCATCCACACCATTTAGGATTGTCTGTCCTTACTGCAGTATTCTGTCACAGTCAATGATCTCGGTCTGGGAATTAAAGACCTCTTCTGAAAATTTCCTTGAACTGTGACACAACTTGTTCACTAGGTCTTTAATTTAGATTTGTTCTGTGCTGTGAGTCAAGGTCCCTATTTGCATTCACAGCCAGGGGACAAGCATCAGACTGAGAGTGAAATGGGGCACACAGGCTGTGGCTTCTGGCTGTCCAGCAGAAGTCTCCCAGTTTCCTGTCTGTCTTACCATTGCATAGACAAGTATCTTTATAAGGCTCCCACCAGCAGCAGTTGTTTTGCTGAGATTCACATCATGCAATACTAAATGAAGATATATCCATCTGTGAATAAAATGGACCCATGTCGAGACCTCTCTGTCGAGCAGCAGCAGAACATATTCTTTCCACTTCCAGTGCCTGAACTCCGTGATCACCTTTCTTGACTCCTCCACTTGGTCCATTCAGTATAGTTTGGGAAATATTATTTCAGAGCATAGCTGTTCTTTCTTGTTTTCCTTCTGTAAAGCAATCCAGTAAGGCTGGCTTTAAAAAAAAAAAAAAAAAAAGGAGCTGTGAGCCTGTACTATTTAATATTGTGAAGTGTTTTCAGATACAGTTTATATCACTGGCCTTGGACATATGAGGAAATTATAAAAAAAAGATCCATGCCATAATATCACCATTTAACCTTAGCTAGGATACAGGGTAGGGAGTTTCAGAGAGGCTAAAAATCAGCCATCAGTACTGTTTCCAGTAAGGTTACTTCCATATTTTTATACATTTATGGAGGAAAGGGTTTCAGAAAGTCATAACTCTCCTCTTCTGAATACTTGCACTTCAAATATCATAAAATCATAAAATTGTTTGAGTTGAAAGGGACCATAAAGATCATCTAGTTCTAACCCCTGAATACAGTCTAAAATTCTTGGGAAATGGTACATATTTCTGCAATTTCATTATCTGTGAAAATTCTCTTTTGCCAAGAGCTCCTATGATGGAACACTTACTTGAAGGAGAAATCATGAGGCATCATAGGGGAAGATGGAACTTAATGATAAAATGTGAAGTCATGAAAATTACTTCATTCAAGTATTGTGAAGAAAATTACAGTATTTCCTTATGAAGAAGTCTGAGTTATCTGACAACATATTTGGGAGTTTCAGGTTATTTCTAAGAGGGCATGTGAATATTTGTTAATCAAGACATTTAGGTTTTGACCTGGAAAAAAATAATGAAGGTGGATTCACATAGTTTACTTCTGTATTAAAAGTGGAAAGATGATCAAATCATCAAGCTCCTGCTGACACAGCTGAACCAATGTTACCACTGCTAGGAATTTTTTCCTGAAATTCCCTTGTGTGAAAAGGCTGCAGACACACTAACACTGATATCTCAGAATTTAACACTCTCAGGCTTTTGGGAAATGCAATTTAAACATAAAATTAGATCTGTCTGGTGGTTCAAAACTTAGATATGCATTTTTCAATCTAAACTAATATCCAATTTAAAAGCATTTTAGATGAGGTAAATTTAAATATAATGAGTGAAATGCATTGCATTATGGGTAAGATAACTTTAACAGCCACACACATGAAAAAAGTTGTATCAAGAAATTAAATGTTCTCCTAAACATCTTCAATGTCCACAAATTAACTCAGTTATTCTGTCTTGGTTTGAAAGACAGGTGTCTGCTAAGGAAGGCAGGAGCCTCCCTTGGAATGGAAAATGTAAACCTCTTCCCCCCGAATTACTATAATTTTGAAATTAAGGGGCTTTCAGGCAAAGATATGAGGAATAGGAATAACAGTTCTTCACTAATGTATGCATATATATATATTGTCGTGTTGAGCTTGGGTGGTAAAATGCTGCGACCTTCCCAAAAACGTCTCCAAGGAAATCTCCCTGTGTAACCAGCATGCTTGCACACACACGTACGCTGTCACACCGGATAGCCAGTCAAATAGTCCAGCAGTGAATGAGCAGAGAGAATCTTCACATGGGGTTTTACAGGAGAGATCTTTAATGCATCCACACTCGTTCAAGGTTTTCAAAAAGTGCCGCGAGAGCAATGGGGGTCTGGGGGAAGGGAACCAATCAGAAAGCTCTGAGGGCATAACAGAACAGAACAGAGCATTCTGGGGAAAGCCATCTCAGTCACCGTAAGCTGGCAAGAAATGTAGCATTTAACCCATCATAGGACTCCCTTCATTCCTTATCCAGCAGATCCACTGGCCTCCACTATATATATAGATATATCTCAAGGCAAACAAATAACAATAACTATGGCAGTAACACCAAACAGGACCAGCACCCAGCGACACCTTCCCGGCCCCAGGCCCTTTCCCCTCGGTGCAGTTCCGCTCACGGCCGCAGGGGCGCTGGCGGCTCCCGGGGCGCAGGGCGGGGGCGATGGTTCCCCCGCGCCTGCAGGGGGCGCTCCGGAGCCAGCACGGGGAGCACGCGGCAATGGCGGCTGGGCCGGGCCGGGAAGGGACGGGAGAAAGGCCTCACAAATCCCCGGGGCAGCCGGTCCTGGTGCCCCAGCAGGATCCTCGGGAACAGCAGGCTGGAACAGCGGGGATGAGCACAAAATCCCGGGTGGTAGGCGAGATGTATCACACTCCGGAACTGCAGCGGGAACCCCGGGACGTGTCAGCAGGCAGGGGGTGCAGAGCTGCAGTGCAGCGAAGGCTCGGAGCAGCGGCACAGGAACGGCGGGGGCAGGGCAGCCGCGGCCTGGCTCCCAGCGGGGCAGGGAAAGGCGGGCTGGGGGTCCCCCCCAAGGTACCTGAGCAGATGGTGAAGTTCCCCCCTCACTGAGGTAGGGTGTAAATAGGGTCCCAGTGCAAATGGCTGCTCCAGCAAGCAGACGCCGACTCACAGGAGAAGGAAGGCAGCAGCCCACAGTGGTGATGAATTTTCCCCACAGTGACCGCAGCCTCTCTGCCCTCCGAATGCCGAGAGAACAAGAGAGCTAGGGGTTCCACCCGACCCCCTTTTCCCAGTCCAGATCTCACGGCATCTCTGCCCTACATGAGAAAAGCCCAGGTTAAAGAGAGTAGCCAGATGGACCCCTCCCCCTGTGACCAGGTCTCTTGTCTCTCTTAAGTACCCAGTCTTTAGAGTCTCTTGGCAATACGTGTGGGGAAAATTCTTTAAGAGAAAAAGAAAAACAAAAGGAGAAC
Organism: Dryoscopus gambensis; assembly: GCA_013389985.1. Lineage (NCBI taxonomy): Eukaryota > Metazoa > Chordata > Aves > Passeriformes > Malaconotidae > Dryoscopus > Dryoscopus gambensis. The sequence goes on from WEIT01029181.1 coordinate 120,863, forward strand.
TCCTAAAAACCCCAACAATTCATATTTTGATTCATTTAAGATTTTTTACCAAATGCTTTCAAGGTTATAACTAGCTTTCTCTGTTTATTAACTTTTCCTCAGCTATCAGAATCTTTATGGACCGTGCAATCTACATTGCAGTTACTTCACATCTGGCTTTGCTGACGTTTGAGCAACACTAGTAAATGCTTGTTTCTTTTAAATCATTTATTTATCTATGTATTTATCTGCTACCTATTGTAAAATTTCCACTAGGAGTTTGACAAGAAGTATAGCTTTAAAAGTTTTTAGATAAATGCTCTGCAAAAATTGCTCAACACAGAGAATTTTTAGAAGAACAAATGAGAGAATGTTTATTTCTTGCTACAAAAAGTACTGTGATGTGGAAAAGAAAAGTGACTTGTCTTAAATTTAAGATTAACTTTATCCCCTTAGCTTGAGCCTTTAATCTGTAGAAAAGCCTGGGGATTTATGAGTGTTAACAGACCTGAATTTTTTATTTCTCCTTCTTTCCTTTCACTTGTTCATTTTCCATCTGTGTGTCCCCTAAGAACCTGAGAGCAATGATTGAAAGGAAAGATAGGTGATTTATTTGATATGTCTCTATTCTGCCACACAGACAGCAATACAGTTAAAACCAAGGTGATGGCTGATGGTTTAAATGAACATAAAATTTTGAAATTCAGAGGCACTGAGTTTGCAGAAGATAACAATACCTGGAAAGGCACAAACTTTTACATGAGCACTATGAGTCAATGATTCTTGTGAGTCCCTTCCAACTCAGAAGATTCTGTAATTCTGTAAATAACATTAATCTTATAGAACTGTGTTAATTATATCTTGAGAGGTAAGGCACATCATTTGATGTTCAAAATTCTCAAGGAATTTTCCTGTTGCCAATAAGATCGCTAAAGATAATTGTTCTTAGTGTGAACATTTCACAGTATATGCTGAAATATGCATTTACAGTATCTGTAATGTGCTGCATATTCTTTATCGAAAAGTAAACTATTGATCTGTGGTTCACACAGTTCTCTGGTATGTGAATTTTGATTTTTATTTTCTCATGGAGAAAGGAACTGGACAAGGTCTTCATCATACCCTAACTGTTGAAAAAAAGGTCTATTATGTAAAGAATTCTCCTCTAATACCCACATTTAAAGACTTTTGAGATTATTTCAAAGTGATTTTTTTTCCAAGAGAGGGCATGAGGTTCTGCATCCTAAATTAATTGAGGAGTTTGAGCTTCAAAGAAAAGCTGAAGTTTGAAATACTTTTGTGCTTAGTGTTTCCTATTAAAACAGCTTCCAATCCAGTAACTTTTTCTCTTTTCAGTCACTCTTCTCAACCAGTGTGCTCACGTAGAGAGTTTATGTCCTAACATGGATTCCAAACTGAATGTTTTGCCAAAGATTTATGTTTTGTAACATCTGACCTGTAGCACTCACATTCCTTAACGAACCCAGTCCAAAAGAGGCCGTATGGCTTTTTGTTCTTGTAATTTCACTGGAGTAAATAAGAAAGTATCTTAGTAAGTTAAATGAAGTTACAATGGCACAATAGTGTTTTTGATAGTGTTGGATTAAGTTTTTCATAACAAGTGCAACTAGCTCCTGATTGATCTGGGAAAAGCAATTTGATAACTGATGAATTATTGGAGAGATATCCTGTAGGAATGTAAAGTCACTAGAAACAGATTCACTCAAAAACAAATGGGAAAACATAAATTAGGGGAGAAAAAAAATTATCAATGTAAAGACAGTAATGAAGAACTGTATTTAAAAGTCAAAACCACTATTTTTTCTGAATTGTTTTATCTGTGAGTATGCAAAAAAAGCCCTTCCTTTATGTCTTGTATTATTTGCTTATTTGGATCATCCTGAGCAATTGTAGGCTTCCTCCACCAAAAGCTCACTTAAAGAAGCAACTGCAAGCTTCAATTTACAACTTATTCGACATATGGGAAATGCACGTGGGAAATCCCAAGCTCATAAATTGCAGTGGTAAGGGGGGGAAGAAAAAGTGTTTTAATTGCTGATTTTCCCATGTTTGATCTCATATCTCCAGAAGAACAGAAAGTTTGACTATGACTTTAGATTAAGCAAATATGCAGAAAACCAAAGGAAACAAATATTTGAAAAATCAAGTACCCTATGTGACATGAACATAAAATAAGTATTAATTGTTTTCAAACTGAACACATGAAATATACCCCTTTTCTAAAATAAATGTTTCTAATCCTCACCACAAAGCTGAAGAGTAAGGGAAAAGGAAGAGGAAGAGGGGTAGGAAAGGGGAAGAAACAAGGAATAGGGAGGGTAGAACATCTTTGCCTAGTTAAAGCAAAATAAAAGCTGAAATGAGCTTTCTGTTACAGCCTCAGTGACGCTACTTCTGCAATTCTGTTTGGAAATGAAAGAGATAATTGCATTTTCAACTTTGAACCCTTGCCATTTATTTCTGTGCTGTGACTTCAATAGTCTGATTGCCAGCCTGTTGAGGTACCAAGAGCAAAACAGTGGGAAATGACACAGCAGAAATCAAATTGCATGAGTCATTTTTTTTTAAATTACCTTTATGTTCCTTATATAATTCTGATGGCAGCAGAGCTAAAGTTAATGAACAGTAGTAAAAGCATCTGGTGAAGCTGTGTCAGTAGATTCACCTCTGTGTTCACAACAGCAGAGCTGCAAAATTTATCCAAGGTCTCTTTGAAACAAGTTTTTAAATGAGGTGAAAAGTACCAGAATTATACAGCTCATGAAGGAACCATATAGTGTTGTGGTACCATAAATAAATGCTGACATTTCCTCACTAGTAACTACAATAGCAGTGGGTAAAAAAATTTGAAATTCAGGGGGTTAGACTACTATAAAATTTTTACAAGGTTAAGCAAAGTGAGCAACTAGAGCATTGTGAAATGTCCACTGTGCCTTTTACCCAGATTACTAAGGGCAAATCTCACATTCTTCCCCTCAGGGGTGCGCAGAGTCTGAAAAGTAAAAGAGAAAAGCCCCATCGGATTAGTTTCTGGGCTTTGCAGCAGGAGACATTGCTTGTATGTAATTGCTCAGTTTCATTATTTATGGGCTAAGAGCAAAGTGCTCAGGTGAAAGAAAGTGGCAAGGGCTGCGGCACTACAAGGAAGATATTTAAGATTTCATTCAATAAAATACTTTATAATAACTTAGGAAAAATTAATTTCCTGAAAGAGGAAATACCAAGCATCTATTTAATTTGTGTGTGTTGGTATTGTCATGTGCAATCCATGTAAGGATGACCATGGGGGACCGATTGCTTTCTTACAGGAATCACATGAGAAAAGATGGGAGTTTTTTTGTTTCTGCTTTAATTTCAGTGGCTGCTCCTGGAAATTAAGTAGTAAAACTGCTCTAATAGCTTAAATTCCCACAAATGGTTCACTGGAATGGTCATCTTTCTCCCTCGTACCCATGTGAACAGTGACACTGGCAGGATAGCAGGATACTGGGCCAGGGATTGGGAGCTTCTTGACGATTCTGAGATTTGTTCATCAAGTTCCTTAGACCTAAATCCTTAAACAAAAAACTTAAATCCAATGACTCTTGCTTGTCTTCAGCTGACTTGTGGAGCTTGTAGTCTGAATAGTTTGGCTTGGGAAAGCTGCTTACCCACATTTGCCTTGATTCCGCAGTCTTACAAATAAAGATGATTAAAAATAAGCAACTAAGAGCAAACTCAGCAAAGGCTGGGCTGCATAAAATCAGGTGCAGGTCTAACACTAGTGCCTGTGTTAAAAAACTGTGACCTTGAGTCCTCCCTTCGGTTGCTACAAATTCCTGAAGGAGATTGGAAGTCATGGACACCCACTTGCATTCTGCTGGGCATCCATAGCTTTCTTGAACCCATGCTCATATGCACCTCAGGTTTGAGACAAGGCATATTGATCATATTCAAATTCATCATAGTTCCGAAACCGGATTTATCGATTTCTGCTCTGAGGGCTGGATATAGGCATATCAAAGTGGATTACACTGAAAATACACCCAATATTTCGACCAAGTTTTGAATATTTCTCTTCACACTTCTGCAAAAAATGTGGAGGTATTTCCCTCTTAGAGAATGTTTTAACCTGATACTTAGGGCAGCAGAAGACATGGAGAAAAAAATCTAGGCTATGTAGCCTCTGACTGCTTTCAATAGGTTCAAGAGCTACATTTTGGCTAGGACAACAGTGGCCTCAGGCCCTCTACCCTCCCTTAGAATACTGCATGTTGTCTGCATTAGCAACCTGGAAGGTTGAGCCAGGCCAGCATTACACAGGTTCCCTGCGCTGGGAATTAGTTTAGGATGCTACAGTAACACAGAGGCATAACTTCAGGTGAAAGAGGGATTGGGAATAGCTATATTCTGTCTGGCATGATGGGAGAGGAGGTCACTCTGTGTTATCTTGATATCAGTGCCTTACTTGTGCATCAGCACTGGACTGCCCTGAGGAAAACAAAAAGAGGAATATTTTCACTATTAGTGCTCTCTCTCTCTCAAAAAAAAAAGAAAAAAGAAAAAAAAAAGAAAAGAAAAAAAAGAAAAAGATGCCATTTCCATTCAGTGTCTTTTAGGAAAGGTCACAGGCTCTTTGCTTTTATGAATTCTGTACAGGTGTAGGCACCTGAAATGGGCTTTATGCTTTATTTAGGAGATGACTCTATTCATGGAGATTTCCTGGTAAAAGTTAGAGGTAATTCCCTGTCCAGCCTTGGGAATTTCCCTTGGAGAAAATGCAGATTATTTTGAAGACTTCTATGATGTACCTTATTTCTCTTAAAAACTGTGTAAGAAGCAGAGGAACTTGCCTCTGTGCTCTGGATTTCAGCCTCAGGAAGGGCAAAACATCTCTCTTTGCCAAAGTACATGGGTGTCAATGTGGATCCTATTTCAGATTTCTACCTGGTTTTGTTTATTTTAAAGATCAACTAAAGATTTTTAGTTAAAAATATCTAAAAAATAACTAAAAGCTGTGCACCATATAGAATACAAATTGCAAGTCCTTTACAGCCTCAAGAGTGACAGCCAAGGAAAAGAAACAGTTTTATCTTTATCATTGTCATGACTACTTGAATTTGTGGAGTGAAAACAACCCTTGCAGGTGCCAAGACATTAGTGTCAATAATAGGTGTGCAATGCAGATATCTGCTGGATAGGAAAATGATGGGGTGCTGTTGGGGCTCACAAGACCTCTCTTTGGGGTGAAAAGGATGAGATCGCACTGCCTTTTAATTCTCATGTGTTGGGAGCTCCTGGGAATGCAGCTGACCATGTGCACAGGTCACCGCTGATCAAATGTGCACTGTGGCTTGTGTTTGCTGTAGGTGGAAGGTTGTTATGGGAGAGGAGACAGCAGACAAGCAAGGAGTTATGGCTCTGTTGCTGCAGAGGTCAGGGATCTCCAGCTCTCTGGTCTGCATGCTGCTAATCCTTGCAGTGTCTCATGCAGCAGCCTGGAAATTATAATGCCAACATTTTGTTATCTAAAGTTCAAAAAGAGCTCAGTTTGGTTTAGAACTTCCTCCAAAACGCAGATTCTTACTGTAAAGGAACCAGTGCTTCCTAAGAAAACTGGAACCAACTAGCATTTATTGAACCATGGCAATAATAAATAAGGGATCATTACTTGCAGTTTTATATCCTTTTCATCCCAAATTTTCTGGATGCAGCATAAGCATTCACTAACTCATAGTCTCATGATAGCACTGAGTTATAGCTGTTTAACAGATAGATTGATACCAAGAGGTTAAGCAACTGGGTTATTTTCACAGAGGGAATGGACTGCATAGCCAGGAATGAAAAGATGCCAGAAATTCTGGCATTATGTACTTCTAAATCACTGTGCATCCTTCAGAAGACACTGATAAATATTTACCTTCTTGAACGCTGAGACACACTGCCCTTTCCTTAAAGTAACACTGCGTTACCCACTCAACAGTTGTATTGTCTCTTGTAATTCTAAGGCCCATGAAAGGATATGACTGTGAAGGACATCAGGAGGACTTTTGGTCCATCTCTCCAGATTAGTCATTCCTGAGACATATCTGTTAGGACAGGCTTTTTATCAGCAGTATGATGTCCTTAAAGACCTCTAATAGTAGAGATCCCCTGAGCTCCACCTGTAAAACCTTTTCAGTGATTTTCTATTCCTAAATTTTTCAGTACTTTTCATAAAGTCTGACTCACAAGTTTTTTGTAATTTAAAACTGTTGCTTCTCTTTCTATGCTTTGTGTCCATGAGCACCAGACATTCCTCCTCATCCTTTCATAACAACCTTTCACACACTGGAAAACTGTTACCATTCTCCTCCGCCTACTCTTCTTTACATCCCCTTTGATCTCAGGGTCACTTTTCCTTGACTTCTGACTGTTATTGAACCTCTGCAATACTTCTCTGGCTGGTCCAACTTTCAAGAAAGTTACTGCCTGAAACCAAACCTGAGGCATGCCTGAGGGAGACCTGATCACCACATGCAGTTCACAATAAAAGCATCTGTTTGGCTACAGGACTGCTGCCTCGTTAGTTGTTCCTTATCTTCAATTGCTGCAGCCAGTAATTTCTATCTGAGAGTCTGCCTGAGAGTTCATAGAATCATAGACTTGCAGAATGGTTTGGGTTGGAAGGGATTTTAAAGATCATCTAGTTCCAACCTCCCTACCATGGGCAGGAACATCTTCCCTTATACCAGGTTGCTCAGGGCTCCATCAAACCTGGCCTTGAACACTTCCAGGGATGGGGCATCCACAGCTTCTCTGGGTAATCTGTTTCCATGCCTTACCACCTTCTGAGTAAAGAATCTCTTCCCAACATCTAATCTAAATCTCTTTCAGTTTAAAGTCATTCTCCCTTGTCCTATCACTACATGACTCCAAAAATTCCTTTCTGGTTTTCTTGTAGGCTCCCTTCATGTACTGGACGACTGCTGTTATTTTTCCCCGGGTTCTCTAGGCTGGACAGCCCCAACTGTCTCATCCTGTCTTCAGAGGAGACGTGCTCCATCCCTCTGATCAGCTCCATGGCCCTCCTCTGGACCATGACCGTGTGCTCTAGTCCATGTCCTTCTTATGCTGGGGGCCCCAGAGCTGGGTGCAGTGCTCCTGATGGGGTCATTTGTTGCACTTGCTACATTTGTCTCTATTGAATTTCATTTTGTTTTTTCAGCCCACTCTTCCAACCTGTCAAGATGGTTTTGGAATTCTAATCCTACCCTCCAATTTATTCATGGTCCTTCATAGCTTCTTGTCGGCTGCAAATCTAATAAATGTATATTCCATTCCATAACTCAGGTCACATTGCATACACTTTTATAAGCTTTAGGAAGACTGAAAGAAATCAGCAGACAATTTGGCAAAAGACTGTGATCCTGCGTACCGCTCAACTATAGAAAAAGTTTACTTTGTTTTTTCTAAACGTGTCTGAGACTTCAGGTTTTGGTGCTTTTTTAAAACTTCCAATATTTTTAACCCTTCTTTATTTTTCTGAATAAAATTTTTAATATTAACCATTTTTATGAATGGTTTTTAAAAGTCTGTTGTGGGATAGAGTTACCAGATGTAAAACACTAACCACTCACATTGTGCTAGCATTTTTAATGTTGTACTGAACTATGTAAATCACTAATACAATACAAATGCCACCAATATGACAGAGATTATCCAAAACTGCTGACGCCAACAGTCTCCAGGGGAAAATTTCTATGTGATCAGCTTTAATCAGGCTTTTCTCTGAAGCTTTTATGTAGGCTTGTTTCATGCAGGTTAGGGCTTCTGCCAAAAGAGTATTTTCCTTGCTGTTTATGTAGTGCTGCAAGTGACCATTATAACTCAGAGGAAGTAACATAAATCCTGATATGTTTGATTTGCTGGGCCATGGTGACACCTTTTCCATCAGAAACAAAGCTAGCTTGTAATTCAGCTTACTCAGCAGGGTTTGTAAAGCTGGATAATCCCATGACTTTCAGCTGCTAAACCTGTTGCAGATATTTAATATAAAATGACAAGAGTCGCCGTTCTTTAAACTATTTCTTTGACACTTAAAAAATTCTGAGGCCACTGGCCCATCATGAATCAAAACATACAAAAGTACATAATGGTATCTTTGTTGCAGATCTTTGTGATTTGTGATTCATGAGCAATCTGAAGTTACCTGAGAAGCAGAGGATTTAAACTGAGGTTTCATAATAATGTTTATTTTGTTTCTTGTAAAAGGCACTATGAAAACCATTCAGATCTTTAAAAATGCCTTTAATGTGGGAATCAACAGATGCCAGGAAAATATGTTTCTCTTAGCTCTACTAGTCTTTGAAGTTTCACTTATTAATATTTATCTATATTGGTGTTTTGTTAAAAGAGATATCCAGTGTGAATCCTTGTTTCCATCCTTGGTTACCCAACAAAAAGGAACTTAAATGGATTTTTATAACTGTTGAATTTTACATGGAGTCTTGTACTACTTTTGCCTGTACTAGTGTCTTGGTTTGAAAGACTGGTGTCTGCTAAGGAAGGCAGGAGCCTCCTTGGAATGGAAAATGTAACCCCTTCCCTCCAAATTATTATAATTTTGAAATTAATGGGCTTTCAGGCAAAGATATGAAGAATAGGAATAACAGTTCTTTACTAATATATGTACATACATACATACATACATATGTGTGTGTATATATATATATCTCTCAAGGCAAACAAACAACAATAACTATGACAATAACAAACAGAACCAGCACCCAGCGACACCTTCCCGGCCCCAGGCCCTTTCCCCTCGGTGCAGTTCCGCTCACGGCCGCAGGGGCGCTGGCGGCTCCCGGGGCGCAGGGCGGGGCGATGGTTCCCCCGCGCCTGCAGGGGGCGCTCCGGAGC
>WEIT01029181.1:130226-158308 GCA_013389985.1 Dryoscopus gambensis
GAAAAAATTCTTTAAAAAAAAAAAAAAAAGAACACAAAAAAAAAAAACCCACCTAAAACCCCAACAACAAGTTAGCAGAGTTTTCTGCAATACTCAACAGCTGCTAGACCAGGTGCTAGGATGCACCTTCTTTTTCACCCTCTCCGTGAGAATTTTTTGTCAGTAAATCACGTTTCCAATCGTGTCTGTGAGAAGATATAAAGTAAGTCCCAGCACTGGCCTTTGAACTACACTACCGTGAACTCTTAGCAGGCTGCAGGCTGAGATAGTAAGTCCTGCTCAATGTTTAACCAAAAAGCCCATGGTCCTTCCTCCTTAAAATTGTCCCTTCAGATGTTCTCCATCTTTAACAAGTAAGATACATCCCAGAGCATAATCTTTAATTTTCTGCTTTCAACAACATTTCTGGCAATGTAATTTAGTTCTGTGTTAGAGCATTATCTAATACACTGGCAGATAGCTTTAAACTTTGCCTGAACTAATGCCAACTAAAGTTTCTGGGATTACTTAATCCTAAGGAAACCCGAATATGTTGCCAAGAAGGGGCACTGACACTTACCATTGTGCATTTCTCTTGATACAACCTTTAGCAAGATTGCAAACAGTACCAGCTGGAAGACCCAGTGCAGACAAATATAGAATTTGAGATGATGGAGCCATAAGTAACACTTTAAATGTGAATGAAAAGGGACTCCAGGCACAAGAGGACTGAATTATTTTTCGCCTTTTCCTCTTAGTAGGATTCTCCAGATCGTAGCTGGAATTCATGTTCCTTTTGTTCTTCCACAGGGATACTGTAGCATAGTCTCCATTTCTGTGATATCTGTTTTTCAAGGTCCATTAAGACTGGACGCTCTGTGTAAATTGAATATTAGGTCTAGAGAGACTGTCTGGTGTTGCAGGGCCTGTTGTAAACCCCTCAGGGAACACATTGTTAAACATGCTCAGAAACAAATGGATCCACAGTTGCTGCTGTGTTACCAAACCACTTTGTATTCCTGATTCTTCTTCTGTATTCCTCAAGGGCTGGTCAGCAAAACAGTGAGTGTGGGAGAACTGTTTTAAAGATTTGTTGTTGTCAAGAGTGAAAGGAAATTGGCAGCCCAAAATAAAACTGAAAAATGTATCTTGTATTTCTGCTGAGAGGAATCATTTTTGAAAGAATCAAGAAGAGTAAAGCTTGATTGTGATTCTTAAAATAAAGTACAAAGGCTCTGAAACTGGCTAGAAGTGAAAATAACATGCACTCCCAAATATATTCCTTGCCTTCTAATTTGTCATGACACACCAGCTTAGACATATGTTTCTGCCTTTTTGAATAATAGTCTAATATTACTGGCTCAAACTAAGAGTGAGTAATGTCTCACTTCCTTGAGTCTTCACAGTATAAATCCACAAGCATAAATTCACTTCTTAGCTTGGCACACTGAGTGCTAAAATCACAGTATTCCCACAGAAGTCAAGTGCTGATATATGAAAAGTTGTTTACAGCTATACGACAACTATCTGCGGTGGAAAAAAGAGGATATTTAATATGTCTATTTTGAGATGCCATGCTGGCAGGACAATAACCAGCAATGACAGACCAATTGATGACTTCTACATATTCTCTCCCATTAAGTAACATCAAGAAAAACCAAGGATGTCTTTACTACCAACAAAAGGTGGAACAATACTGACAGTGGCACGTGAACCCCCTTTAAACCGGTGTTTACTCTTCTGATCCACCATCATTATTTGTAGAGGTGTATGGTGACTTATCTAAAATAACTCAGATGAGAAGGAGGGGCCCCATTTCCTTTCTTCAGGGTATGTGGTGTGTGGGCAAATAATTACCATGAGTCTCATCAGAGAGTTGTGGGTCTTTTCTGCCTTGTTAGCATTGATGACATTTTCTTTGGAAAAGCAAGATCTTTAGTCATCAAACAAAACTAACTAACTAACTAAATAAATAAATGCTGAATATTTGGCTGTGACATTGCAGTGGGGTATCGGTTTTGCACTGTAACTCACTTGCTTTACTCACCCTTTCTGCTTCCTGATGGGGCTGTCATGTAGAATCATCCTTCCATGTCCCAAAGGGTGTGGTAGGTGACCCCTCAACTGGGGAGCTGTGGGTGATACCTTCAAAGCCAACAACTGCTGCACAGGGCACTTTGTGTAGCTAATACTTGGCTTCTAGAGGAGAAGGGGGTGCATTAAGAAAGTCTAGGACTACCCAGTGGTTCCCCCAAATCAAAGTACCTTCAATTCCAGGCTTTCTTTTCTTCTATGAAGTATCAGAACTTTCTCTGGCCAATGGGCATTTCCCATGAAGGAGGGATGGGAGGAGGCTGGGCAGTTTAATAGAGATTACATCCAAAAATGCGTTGATGAAATATTATGGACAAATTCTAAATATTATGACTTGTGGCAGTAGTTTCAGTTAAGGAAAGTGGAAAATAATTGGGGAACTAAGGAAAAGGTTTTAATCACAAATATTGAACAAGTGAAAGGAGATAAGCATCAGACATAAAAGGAAACAGTAAGGTGGTCTGATACCTGGGCTAATTTATATGTTCTATATGGATTCAGTGTTACAGACAACTGCATATATCTTTAAAATATTTCTATTTCTCACTATTCACTTGGAGCTGTTATATGTCAAGGTGTCCAGAGACACTTTTTTCTTTTCCTTATGCTTTGTGACCCCCCCAAATTGACTGAATTACATTGTATTGATAAAAAATGAAGAAAAAAGTGTTTTGCTGACCTCAGCTGAAGAGGTTACCTTCATCAGAGAGAACAGAGCAACCTGTTTGTGAGAAGACATGGGTGGGAAAAACAGTTTGCTCCAGCTGCGAGGATAGCCCTCTGAACAGGCTTTGGTTTGGTGGCTCTGTTAAAGGTGGGAAACACTAGCAAGATCCTTCTGAGATTAGGAGTAGGTCAGAGTCCCTGCAGAGATGCAGTGACAGAGAGACAGCTTTGGGGATTTATTGATAACTCAAGCTGAAGTGGCCAAGAGACTGTGTAGGAAGGCCAGTAAAAACCTCTTGACCTACCACCAGAGTATCCACTCTTTTTAGAACATCTAAAAATACAGGTTCATCTCACCTTCACGTCAGATTGTTATTGCTAGGAAAGACATCACCACAAATGTTGCATTGCAAGTATCCTAAAAGACTCCAAGACATTTTTAAGATCCTCAAGGATCCAGCTTCAAATGAAAACATAAGGGTTGCTGTCACAAATGGTGGGTTTTGACTAGGATTTTCTAAAAAGTATTTCAAGCATAACTGTTCCAACAAGTGACAGGCAAAGTAGGGAAAACTCAGTTATCCACTGCAGCCACAGCTAGTCTTGGGAGGAAAACGCCTACTGACAGGATGTTCTCCTACTGTACTTTTTCCATCAGCAAGTGCTGGTTTACCTTTCCCCAACTCATTGTCTGTTTGCCCCCTCAGTCCTCCCCCAAGAGATTTGTTTGGTTTACCTGTATGAATCCATTGCTTGTAGGGGAAGAAATACCGTTTACCTTGTTCCAGTTTTGCATCATTGAGTGGAATATGCTATTACAGTGAAACGAGACTTGTGCACAGCCCCCTGTTTAACCTTCTCAGTTTTGGACCTCACACTGAAGTCAAACTTCTTAAGGTTCTAAAATGGTTTAAATAATATTTTTATTTCATCATCACCACCAGCTATTAAGATGGGTATCAGAAGTATTGCTGTTCTTCCTGTTGTTTTTATCAAGTTGGAAAAATGCGTGTAAAAATAAATTCATCCAAACATCTAGTCATTGGAATTTCTGTCCATCTTTCAAGACGTCAAGAGAAGCTTTGAATAGAACTGCTAAACTGACGTAGTGTTTCAGCCACCTGAATGAAGTCCAAAATTGTAAAACAGCGTTCTTTTCTTGCACTATAGCTTCCTTTTGTGAGCTTGCACCCAGCTGTTGAGTTTTGCTTATTCATTTGGAAACTGATACAATTCAACAATATCTCTACTCCCTTAGTTTGCCTGTTTATATGAAGTTTCAACATGTTGGTGGGGAGCAAGAGTATTTCACTTCCCTTACAGTCCTGTATCTAATATTCAGAGAAACCTTAGTTGTTGTGGACACTGAACTGCATTGAGGCTAGCACCATAAAGAGAATATTTTCCCAGGAAATCTTTCATATCCATATTTTGGGCACCTAGTGCCCCTTTTATAAAACTAACTGTATCAGGGATGTATTTTTTTAAACTAGCAGTTGATTCATCACTTCATTTAGGTGATGATCTTCTAGGAGTCTTCCAGACCAATGTGTAATCATTTAAGTGTTTTTCATCCTGAAGGATGCTAAAAAGGCACCATCCTCTGGTTTGAGAAGAAAAAATGTGTGTGTTGATGAGACAATATATTCCAGTGCCTGCAAATATTCTAGAAGTATGTTTACAGTGGAGTGCATAGTGGACTTAGACAATAGAGAACTTTGCTATGCTACCTCATTCTTCTGGATTGCCATTCTACAGGTTATGCCAGAACTTAATTTTAGTCATGTAGATTTTCTGCTATGAAACATGAACTTTGATAATTAAAAGAATGATTGTACAGTGTCAGCATTACAGGCCTTCTGGATAGGAAGAAAATGGGTAGATGCCATTTATCTTGACTTCTGTATGCCTCTGAACCCTTATGTACAAGCTTGGGAAACATGGACTAGAATAAAAAAAGAGTTAGGTGAGTGCATTAGTCATTGGAGAGATGTGTATTAAAAGAGTAGGTGTCACTAATTCTTGACCAAATTAGAGGGATGGTTTGAGCAGGTGTTTACAGACTTATCCTGAACAGAATGCAGTGTTTCCATTCGAGATTTTCAAGACAGCATGGAGAACACATTTATTAAGTTCACAGAGAGCACCAGCTGGGCAATATATGTATGACAAAACAGGATTAGAACTACAACAGTGTTGATAAGTTGGACAAATAGCCTGGAAAAATAGGATGTAATTCAATAAGCTAAAAAAATGCAATGCTCTGCCTTTTTGCATAGATAATAAACCACACATAAGCTGGAGGGTAATGCAGCCGATCTGCAGAAAGGAACTCGGGTTTAAAATGAATCACCGATAGAAATATCACTGGCTGCAAAAGAGAGACAGATACATGTATGTTTACTCATTAAGTGTCTCTTGTGGTATAACAGTAAGATTTCTGAGTGAGGTTATGTCTTCAGTATGTGTTCTGTAGCCAGCTTGGTTGATGCAGAATGAGAAAGGTGTAGATTAGCTGGAGAGAGACCAAAGAACAGCAGTGAGAATGATTAAGAGGGGACATTTGGGGAAAAATGAAGGTGTTGGATATTTTTGGTCCAAAGACTGGAAGTTTAAATACCAGAAAGCTTAGATGAGTTGGACATGAACTTTTCCCTTTGTCTGCCTGTTGAATAAGAACAAATTATCTTAAATTATGGCAAGGCAAATACAAGTTGAACATAAGGAAGATTTTTCCAGGAAGAAGAAAAATGAAGTTCTGGATCAGAGAGCACTGGAAATCCCACCTGAGATATCCCTAAAAGATTTTTGGACAAATGTCTATCAGAAATGGCATAAGAATAACTTACCCAGTCTCAGAATGGAGAAATTACTGGATGACTCTTTCAGTTATTTTCTGGTTTTATTTAATACAATTCCAAATTTGTCTTCGTTTTTGACAATGTGTGTATTCCTTTGGCTGAGATAGTCCTACAATTGACTTTTAGTTTTTTTGTGCTTAAGACACAATGATTAGTCACTATTTCTGACAAACTGTCAACAAAACCAAAAGAACTATCTCACTTGACATGTGCCTGACATATCACAAGGTCATGTTATCCGATTTTTTTTCCTGATAAATTATAAAACCATATGAAAAATTGCATGTACTTTTGATAAATTTTCCCTTTTGGCCATTTCACCTCTCCTCTGCCGTCAGTTTCCTGCTCCCTCAGGGACATTTCTCTCATGCCAACAAGTTCAAACAGTTACCAAAACGTATCTGCATCTGGCAGGGACCCTACAGAGAAGAGAACTCTCGTTATGGAAATATATCCTCTGTCCATTCTTCTCTCCTGAGGACAACCAGTAGCAACAGGTATCTCAAGTAGAGAGATACATGATACTCATTCATTCCCAATCTACCATTAAAATGTTCACTCCGACAGCTGGTGATCATGCTGTTAACCTCTCTGCTCATGCCAGGGGCCATCCCTGGCTTTGCAAAAGCATGCAGAGAATTCTTTCTAGTTGTGTAATTACATTTGAAAAACATTTTCAATAAATTAGGATGAAAAGTAAAAACATAGATATCTATGCAATCAAAGGAGAGGCTCCTATTGATTTCAGCAGAGTTGACTCAGATCCCTTACAGAAAACATGCAGAGGCTTAACGTACTGGTTATGAAGTTTTCTTCCCTTGTAATAGGTTCATTTGGTCTCATATTAAAAAAGAAGCTAGAGAAATATATACAAAGAAACAATGCAAGGATATTGTAGTGGTTTTGTTAGCATTTTTTACCTTCTGCGAGATAAGAATTAGGAGGAATGCAAACAGGCTTCAAACTTTAAAGAATATGAAGAAGTTTATTACTAATAGAATTAAAAGTAAAAAGAAATAATAAGGAATTAAAGCAAAACCCCCTTTTCCTCTAGCACCTCCCCTTTTTACCCAACTCGCACAAAGGATAACAAACTATGATTTTGGTCAGTATTACAGTTCTTAAAGTCTCTCCACTATTTAAGGAAAAAAGTTTTCTTTTGCTTCATGTGGTTTCCAAACTGCCCAAAAGGCAACAGACCCGCCCAGAAATTCTGCTGCCATGAAAAATATCTCTCCCATGAATCTTGCAGTCTTCCCACAGCTGCCAGCATGGGCGACACATGGGGTGTTTCTTTTTTAAGGATAAGCAAATTCTAGCTTAAAAGCAATTGCTGTCTTCTTCACAAAATCTCTAAAAGTCTCTTATAGCTCCGAGGTGACCTGGCATCATCATGTTTCTTTTTCCGCAGGCTGCACACAAAATTCTCATCCCCCCTTGTCTTTAAGTGGATTAAAGAGAAAAAGAACAGTTTGTGATATTACAGTTTTTGCCACTGCCTGCAAAAAGTATTTTTAAGCTTCATGCTGGGTGCAACTCTGCCCTCTTTTCCTGTCACTATCTTCAGCTCTGTCTCCCATGACTTACTTTCTCTTTCCCTCTGACCTTGAAGTCACCATGATTTTCTTCAGGCTTCATGTTGGAGAAAAAGCCTCTTTGCATTTTTGCTGCTGGCTCCTCAGCTCGACTCTAGCTATGTTGGTTGCAGAAAGCTCCATCGGCTCCCATTGGGTCTGCGTGGGGCCACATGGCGGGGGAGGCTCTCCAGTCCTTAGAAGCCGTGCTGCGTGGTATCGGCTGTGCAGCAGCCTAATGGTGGTTCCTCAGCTGCCCGCGGCTCTGAGGGGGGTTCTCCTCCAGCTACGCGGGGGCCCGTGCTCCGGCGCCGGGGGAGGGGAGGCCCAGGGCTGCTCCAAGAGACAGAGCCCGGGGCCCTTTCCCCCCCCACCTCCCCCCTGCAGGAGGCTCGAACACAAAAGGGAAGGTCCTGCATCTCCACGTGGTTTAAATATGTAAATTTTGAGAAGCGTTATTGGTTTAAATAACTGTCCATCAACTCAGGTTCAAACCACCACATATTTAATACTGCTTATGCCTTCTTTTACTTCTCTTTGAAATATCTGCCATACACCAAGTAATGAATAGCTCAGGCAACCTAATCTCCCAGTGATAAAACCTCTACAGAGACTCCACTGTTGCATAGTCTCTTCTCTGCTGAATGTTATTTAATGTGAATTTTCTGCTGGGAAAACAAAAGTAGCCTAGATAAAATGGAAGTATTGCAAACTTGCCTGAGAGTCAAACTGAATTTTTTGCCTCCTTCTGAATATAATAGTTATATCAGTGATGAGTGACATTTCTGCTTTGCATTTTATACATCATTCATTTCTGTATTTCCCAAATCCATTTCTGTAGTCGGACGTCTCTGTAAAATACCAATATTCTACAGAACACTGCCCAATGCTACTGTATGCCTACAATTTCTTTCCTGGTACTCACACACAGACATGAAATCATATAATGCTGAAAAGGTATGAATAGCTGTGATTCTAATTTAAGCATTTATAAGATTCTCTGCTGCCTAATAAAATTATTTCAGTCAGCAGTGTTAGTAGTTTGCATTGTACACTGCCAAAGCAGAGCAGTGAAGTGCAAGCTTTGATTTTATCTAGCAAGGATCATTTAATTAGGAGTCAAAAGAAGTCTGCCTGAAGAGATCTCTGTAAGAAATCCACTTTGACAAAACTGGAGTGTGTCTGGGATTTTTCACCTTGTTTGTTTCTGCTCATTGCCTTGCTTCTACTGATTAATGTGTGGATCCTCAAAGACTAAAAGGTATATGCTGACAGGTAGACGTTTTTCCCTATAGCCCTGAACTTTGTTTGAGGTTTTCTTGCTGAACTAGAAAGTTAAGCAGGCACTGAACTTCTGTATGCACTATTTTTTCAGACCAATGTGAGATATTATATTATTCTAATATTTTTTGTAGGCATACCTGAATTACAAACTGGATGTGGGCCGTCATGAGTTGCAGAGAAATGATAAAAAGCTTTTCCTTTAGCAAAAAGTACAGGACAAAGGTTTGTTTTCAAAAGTTTTAGAGCAGTGGATGGGTTTAGTTCCCATTCAATTGGAGCAAACAGGCAAAGTTCAATGAAAATCTTGCCTTTTACTTCTGACTGAGGGATGCAAACAGCATGTTACCACAAAAAGCCAAATCACATAGGCAATTTTTGAGTTAATATCCATCTTGCAAATCCAGCTCAAGGTTTGTGTATTTTATGCATTCTGAAGAGGATCCACCTTCAACCATTATTGGTGGGTGACATACTTGCACTCTTCCCTTTGACTAAATCTGTTAAAATTGCTGGGGTAGATGTGCTTGGCCTTCCTTGCTCAGGAAAGCAAGCACTCTGCAGTCTGCCTATCAATGTAGAGTAAAACAAAATCCCCCAGAGCAGAGGCTGGCTCACAGGCATGCACATTATCATCCCTCCAGGCTGATAAGCACAGACAGCAGCGTATGAATGAACGTGCCATGTATGCAGTGGTTATGCAATACGCATCCGCACCATCCAGTTCGCATTAGCATCAGTGAGAGCATCTTATCAGGCTGGGCTGCTGCACAAATGAATGCTGCCAGGCTGCTGGAATTATCTGCACAGTCAGATACTCATTTTTAGCTTTTTCATCATGGCTGAAGACAGTTCCACTTGATCTCAGCAAAGTTATTTTAAAGTCTGAGAGTTTGCCAATGTTTCTTTTTAAAGGATCACATCTAGTGTGACTCATTACTCCTGGATTTCATTTGTCAGAGCAGCCAAGTAGTCTAGCTTTTACATTCCCAGTGGCCATTATCTCTGTTTGCTAACAGCTAAATGGCTGATGCATGAATACACATTATTCCTGTGTTTTCTTGCAGAGAGAGACGTTTTGCTGGAAACAAAACATTAAAACAAGACACTAGAAGAATATGATAATCCACAGACTTTAGAGAAAAATGGTTATTGATTGGAAATATGTATATAAGGGATATTTTACTGACTATTTTCTCTAGGGAGTTTATTCATTGGATTTCTTTACTTTCGGATTATATAATGGATGTGTTGAAACAGAGTCTTATGCTACTGACACTATATGTTAAATAATAATTTCCAGCAGCAATCAATATGTTAATTCCAAATACATCAGTTGGTTCCACAGTATGATCTTTATTCATCAAACTAGTGCCAGAGCCTGCCTAAGAGTAAGTATGTGAAGAACCTGTATGTGTTCAGCCATCCATTTAAGCCAGTGAAGCTGGTTCCACTGGCTACTGAGTAAACCTGATTTAAGCAAATACTTCAGTGAGTTGGGGTCTGAATCATTGTAAAGTTGAGCTGAAGAAACCATTTGATTAGCTAATGTGGAGCCTGAACCATGTAATTATAAGATCACACACAGCTGGGGTGGAATTCATTAGCCAACATTAGAGTTACCTTTCGATAAGCACAAAGAGTAAAATAATTGTTGCTCCATTAAGTAGATGTACTACAGTTTGTGCATTTCATGTCTGCTATATGGTGCTGCAGATGATTTCTGATTAGCAGTGAAACATGATGATGACGATGATCTACAGTTGCTCAAAACAATTTCAAGTGATAATTAGCTCAGCAGAGAAAATTCCTACCACTACTTCAGGATGTCAAAGCAATTGTAATCCAAAATCTTTCAAGCCATTGAAATTTCACATTTATAAAAAGACTAACATCAACAGTTAAAAAGATATAAACATTAAAATTGTTACTGTGACCTTTACACTGTTAATTATTTGTTTTTTTAAATAAGCAGTGTACTTTGAGTAACCAGTGTACTGTAGTACCTTGCTACTAGTTGTAGATCTATTTGTGTGAATGATGCTGGGACAATTTTGAGTTGGTAGATGTGATATAAGCAAGATTTCACTCTAAAAACAAATGGGAACATCTTCTAAGGCATAGAAATCCAGACAGTGCTGAGACAAAGCAATTGCACGTGAATGTGTGACTACATCTGCAGCACAGCTGTTGAATGGGGTTTGCAATGAACCAGGCAAGCAGAAATTCCATTGCATGGGAATGAGTTATGGTAATATTGTTACCATAAATGTGCATGGTCCAGTCACATAAAGACATCATTTAATCTTTGAAAATGTGACATTTTAAAATATAATATGAATGTATTACTCAGAAGGAAGGGCAAGTAAAAGACGAGCAATATTAAATGGTTGGTTAAATAGATAACATCTGCTTGTGATGACAATTAAGTGCTGTCATCAAAGATTTTTTGTCATTTGAAAAGATTTCTTGAACTAGACCTGTGATAATTGTATTTTAAAAAACAAAAAACACTACTGTGTACTCTGTGCAGTTATACTATTTCTCTGCTGTTGCAAAGGAGTGTTTTAAAGTCACCTAAAGAGTCATCAGCAAAAGCAGGTTTATTAAAAAAGCGAAAGCACGACAAAGTTCATTGGCACGGTTCACTCTACTACTCACTAGATGGTTAAAGCACACAGAGAAAACTCAGCTAATATCTAGAATCAACGTTTCTAAAACCAAAATCAACCCAAAAACTACCTACATGGAGGCTGGAGGTGTGGGGGTAAAGAACAAGGATAGGAAAGTGTAAGGATAAAAAGGAATAAGGAGGACCCTCCTGTTGAGTCACAAGGTTAAACTGGGCCCCAGACTTGACCAACAGTTTAAGCCTAAAGGTTTAAAAGCACTTGAAGTTAACAGAATTTAATTGATAGCTCAAGTTAAACAATTTGATAAAAGCTTCATGTAGATTTTACTATAGCACAAGAGTAACTCACTTACAGGCCTAACTTACAAATGTAAAGTACTTAAGAATCCAGGAGAGCAACATTCTATTTGCTAGGGCATATTCACACTTGCATGAACACAGACCTAAAGAGTATGTACCAGGTATACCTGTGAATAATTCTCCTTGAATTCAGTCAAGTACTCATGTCAGATGCCAAGGCATCTTCTAAATGGCCATAGAGCCAAGCCTCGAAGAGTAAGGGATATCAGCCCAGGATCCACCATCCTTGTTTGGCAGTGATTCTCCAAGTATACTAAACCTGAGAGTTCCCTGGCTCTGAGAGATGTCCCGCTCAGAGGCAGATTGCTGGTCACCTCCCACTGATGTCCAGGAAAGCCCAAAGGGTCTCACATAGGACCATTGTTTGCAGGATGCCAATAGGGTTGGCTTTAATAATGATAATTTTTCATCCTAGCCGCAATTCGGGTTGTTAGCTTTCTTTGAAAGTTTGGTAACAAAAATGTTACTCCACTTGGGTTGTTATTCAGGCAAGAAATATAAGTTTCCAAGGCTGTTCATTTAAAACAGGAGCTTGTTAGCATAAGTTCATGGAAGCAGACAGTGTTTCTGATAAGCTCAAGAGGAGCTTAGCCCAGGTGCTGTTTATCAAGGCTGAGGCCTAATGAGCATTTCTCAGATCAGAGAGCAGCCTGAGGGAGCAGGGGCAGGGGGAGTGCACCACCACATCTGCTCATTGTATAAACTAACATGTGATTAGAACATTAAAACTTGGACTAATTCAAAGAACAGTTACAGGTCCCTTCCAACTTGAGACATTCTATCATTCCGTGATTCTGTGATTCTATGAACAGTTCTAGGTCAAAAGACTTTCTGTGTGGTTTGGAAGTCAGCAGAATTTACGCATTTCAAATGCCAAAAAAGGTCATATGTGTATTGACATGCTGGAATATCCATAACACTTAGCGAGCACTTTTCAGAGGATCCAGGAGCATGGCATTTTCTGACCTCTTTTATATCCAAGCACACTGGACTTCAGACATTACCTGTCTGCTTAAGGTGTACTGCAAACCATTATTTAAACAGACTGTATCTGGCCTTGAGAGGGGCCTGTCTGTGGCCCTGAACACACGTGTTTGTCTTGATATGTCTCCAGTCTAGCTGTGACTGTGTTACATATCTGGGTACCATTTTACACTGGGTACTCGTAATAAGGAGGAGTAGAGAGCTTAAAGCCCCTTTAATCCCCCAGTAAATCCTTGCATTGTGTACTTGTTCCCACCAAGGTCAGTTCTCCCCACAAATGGGTTGACATGGTATTTCAGCACGTAATTTAGAGAGAAAGCATCTGATAAATTAATTTCTAATACATCAGCTATGCATTGCAGGAGAAAGTCCATGCTGATGGAGGGGCAGTGTGGCTTGTGGGCAGCATTGCACTAGCATTCAGGGGCTATGAATCCTCTGCCTGGCCGCAGTGCATTTTTTTCTGCTGAGTGACCTTGAACACATAATTTGTCCTGTTACAATATGAGTAAGATGATTCAGACTTCAATTTAAAACACTTCAAAATCTATGCTTGAAAAGCTCTTTATGAGCACCAGCTATTATTGAAGGCAGTGCTAGGATCTGCACCAGGTCCCCTCTGTTTCTGCATCTATTGTTCCTTATCTTCATCTCTCCTTTTGTCTTCACTCCTTTGCCTCCCACAAACCCCTTCCCATAATCAACCTTCATGAGACTGCACTCAAAATAGACCCCTTCAGCAGCCTGAAATACCTACTTCAGTTTAAGGCAAGTAAGGAGACAGAGAACAAGTCAGTAAACAAGCTGATGATTTTCCCCAGTAATCCAAAGCAAATATATAAATTTGCATATGATCCTTGTGCTCCCATTCCTCCTGCGGTCCTTCCTTTTTCCCTTTTTGTTTTTTTGCTATTATTCTTACTTGACATGCTACACCTGCTGGAGTCCAAATGGCCTTAAAGGCAAGGGCTGCATCTTTTTTCTCTTTACTGTGCCTTACATACAAATGTAGGAATGAACATTACATTTGAAACATTTTCAGAACACTTTGATGATTTACTGTTCTGCATCTTTGTAAGCACTTTGTTTTCTCCCCTGCAGCGAATAAACTGCCTCTTTTGCATCTTTTGTCACTGATTCTTTCTGTGTGTTGCAGTTTTCTCTGCCGCAGAGCTGAGTGGGTTCCTTTGCAAGCATTTGCTTCACGCTCATTTATTTCTTGCACAGTCATATCACCCCAGGGCTTGATTCTCACTGCCTTTTGCAAACAGTTGCTCCCACTACTTGGGGCTACTGATGATTTCTTCCTGTTGTCTCTCT
This sequence comes from Dryoscopus gambensis, assembly GCA_013389985.1. NCBI lineage: Eukaryota > Metazoa > Chordata > Aves > Passeriformes > Malaconotidae > Dryoscopus > Dryoscopus gambensis. The sequence goes on from WEIT01029181.1 coordinate 143,978, forward strand.
CTCTGAGGAGTGTGGGTTTTCTCTTGAGCACTGCACCTGATTTCTGAAGAAACTAAAGGTTGTAACTGCAACTGCATGAGAAGGAGCAAGGGGCTGTGTTGCACCGTGCCCAGTCTCTGACAGGCCCAGCCAAACCCCTAAGGAAGATGACCACAGGGTGCCACCTCCCTAGGGCACTCCTCAGGGACACTCCCAGCAGGTCCGGACTTTCTAACTAGGATTTTTTGTAGTGATATAATGATGTTTCCTCTCCCTCCTCTATTCCTGGACTCACTAATATACTATTAATATATGTTATGTTTCTAATATACTGGGGACGGGGAAGGAACGCTGTTTGCCATTAACCTCAGAACTAACACTTTCAAAGAAGTATCCAGACAGACTCCTGCAGTCCAAGAGAGCGTATTATTAAATAGCACAGTTTGCATGTAAATGTATTCTTAGAATCATAGAATGTTTTGGGTTGGAAGGGACCTTAAAGACCATTTAGTTCCAAACCCCCTGCCATGGGCAGGGACACCTTTTGCTAGACCAGTTTGCTCAAAGCCCCATTCAGCCTGTCCTTGAATGCTTCCAGGAATGGAGCATCCACAGTGTCTCTGGGCAGCCTGTGCCAGTATCTCACCACCCTGACAGTAAGGAATTTATTCCTAATATCTAATCTAAATCTACTATCCTTCATTTTAAAACCATTACCCCTCATCCTATCACTACGGGTCCTGATAGAATGCCTCCATATCTTTCCTGGAGGCCCCCTTCAAGTACTGTAAGGCTGCTATAAATAAATTGTTCCTCTTCACTTAAATCTTTAGTAAAAGGCAGGAGATTTATAGAACCTGAAGAGAAACCAGATTTCATTTATGCCATCACTTCTGGATTGCTCTTAGTGATACTGTGGCAGATTTGAATCCTTTAGACTGAAGTGTTAAATATACAGATTCTGGTATAAATAATAATAGAAAAGACCATGTAAATATTGTATTTCTATAAAGATAATGAAGAGTAGAAGCTTCACTATATCATCTAGCCAGAATACACTAGGTAGTAGACCTACATAGTTCACTTATTTCAGCCTCTCATTTGATCCACATAAGGTACTCTTTCCTGTTTTCCTTCCTTTCTCAGTATTTTGTTTTGATCCTTAGTTTCCAAAGCAAACAAAAGTTCAAAGTAAAATTCAGTCAAAATATCAAGTCTATTTCAGGTGCTGGACCTCTCTGGGAAGACTTACCTGGTTCTTCTGGCTCCTTTGTGAGTCTTCAGGAATTCTGCCATGGGATATTTGTCTGCAGAAAAGGACAGAAAGAGGAGAGAGGACATTGGAAATACGTCAATATATAAAATATTAAAACGGAAAAAGACATTAACTGTTTCCTCTCCTTGACAATGTATGGCCATTAGCTTAATTGTGTTGAAAGGCAGATTAGATGTTAGGAAAGATCTAGCTATAAGTGCAGGGAAAGCGAATAAACTACCAAGGAAACTGATGAAATATTTTCTTGGCAAATTTCTATGAAATATCTGTCAGAGGTGATTTAGTTACATTTACTCTACCTCACTGCAAAGCAATAAACTGGACACTAGGAGGTCCCCCTCTGCTCTTCCTTGACTTCAAACACAAATTGGCATTGAAGACACTTCATCACCAGGCCATAGCTCCCAACAGCATTGTATATGGCTGTAATTGGTTCAACTATTCCCGAAAAAAACCTTCTGCCCATATTTTTAAAGAGGCAGGCTTCAGAAATCTGTCAGTGAAATAAAGCCTGAATGAGAGCATTCCATCTGGGGTAACCCTTTTTTGCCGTATGTCAGTCCCTGTGAAATGTTTTATGTATGTATTCTTTGGAAATCATCTCGCAGAAACAGCTGTGTATGCTGCCCACCTGCTCAAGCCTACAATCTAGTGTTATTTCAATTAGATTTGATTGCAGGAAAAGTTTATGAAACAGCTATCAATGATTTCATGCCATCTGGCTTCTGCTTTTCTTCTGTTTAGAGAGACCCTGTGTTTACATTGATTGGCCTTCTATATATACAAGCATGATTGAGTTTTATTATTCTTTTTATTTGTCTGATAGCAGTGTGCTTGGTGTCTTGAAGTGTGCTGTACAAACTTGCAACGGAAGAGAAGCTGTAAAGATTTCATGTCATGAAGTTTGGATCAGACACACATCAGACTTCAGTTGAGAACATATCTGAAAGGAAATTGTATTTAAAAATCCTAGTTTATTAATTAGTATATAAATTTTTTACAAAGGGTAAAATGACTTGTTTTTAGCCATGTAAAAGCTGAGTTCTCAAACAAGACAGTAATTTGGTTGCCCTTCAGAGTCAACAGAAGGAGACATAAACTTTTTCAGGAGGAGTGGGTCCAAAGCCATGTCTCAAGTGAAGTGGATTTTCTCTGGAGACACTTTTTTCCTCTGTTCATTATCATGGGAGCTTGGATGCCTGGCCTAAGATGGACTTACCTTCTCACCTGCTAAAACAGAGATGAGTCATCCCTTGACTACTGAAGTCCTTGGCTACTTTTAAACTCCTCAAATTACAGAAATATTCTCTTTGGTCAATAAATCTTTTCCAGTTAGCTGTTTTTTCTTTAATAATGTTTCAAAGTTTAGTCTCCAGGGCAATATGAACACAAGTCTTTCAAAATGCTGACTTTATTTTTCTTTCCCCCCACCAAGTTCTTGGTGTTTCTGTTGTCTTTGAGGATTTGGTACTTGAAAGTCAATTCAAAGGTGGATGTTTCATTGGTAGAACAAATTCGTCTTCTAGCTTTGACCTGAATTCAGTTATGGCAGGCTTTAACCCTGGTGTAGTTGAACTTGACATTTCAAACAACAGCTGAAAGGTTTATCCCTATTTGGGCAAACCAGCTCTAGGAAATGACAGTTCAAACTCACACTACCATCTTGTGTGTTTGTGCCTCCTGAGAGGAACCAAATTTAGGTGCATGAGTTGACTTTGGAATTAACACCATCTGCTCACACTGTGCCTGCTTAAGATTTGCTTGCGCTGCTTGCCTCTTTCTTCCCAGAAGGATAACACGCTGTGTGGGGCTTGCAGGTGGTCTGAGCATATGCTAGGCTGTCAAACTCAGTGGTCTGGAGGCATCCCTACTCTTTGGAAATACTATAACCTTTTGAAACTCTATAAAAAGGGCTATGGTACCATTAGAGGGTCCAAACCTCTTCTATATTGTCATTACAGCGTTTATTCCATAGCTGTGTGCCTGCCTGGAATGTTAAGTACCAACAGAAATTAAACTAAAAGAAGCAGGATAAAACTGTAAATGCTCCAGTGAACAGTGTCTCCCTTTATTTTCCATAGAGCCCACTACAGTGGGGATTTGCTCCTGACTTTCACCGCTTTGTGTGACTGCAGCATAGGTGTCACTGTGCTGTTTCTATTTAAACCCACGTGCAGGCTTATAACAAACCTTCAGTGGAAATTAGCTGTTCAAACACCTTGCACCTGGCCTCTGGTACTGGCAAGCGGAGATCCATGCTCTCTCATATACCCTGCTGTCTTTTAAGAACAGATTAAGAACCTGAGTATTATATTTGTCTTCCCTGCTTTCACCATGACACCAAGTTTCAGATGTTTTCCTGGAAAAAGAAAAAAATACACAGGCCATCTGGAGTGGAAAACAATGTACTGTTACCACATTTTTAAACCAAGTATTTGAAGAAAGTGAACAATTCTCTTCAAACCCAATGAAAAGGGGGAAGTGGCAAACATTTGCTTTTGCAGATTTCCTTATGAATTATTTAGTACTTTACTAAAACAACTTATGCTAATAATATTCTAATAAGCAGTGCAGGTCTGACTCATGTTCGGCTAAAGAGATATGTGAGGAGAACGCAGGAAACTTTGCTGTAGACTCCCATAATTCTCTGGAATACAAATGGTATAATTACCCCAGTACTGCTGAATATATATGAATGTAGGCAGCTGTAGAGCATAGCTTGCACATACTTACAAGAATATGTTAAAAGAGTAGCTAAATACTGGTTTTACCATAATTCTTCTATATTTTTGTTATGAATTTGTACAACTCTAGCACCTAGTGCCCAGACTAAACTGTAATCAGTGCCATCAGTAAAAAGACCATGTCTGCAAGAACCTTCACATGTAAAACCAGTGGGCCCCGTTGTGGGAAACACAAGATACTGAGGCATGGGTACCTGCACACTAACACCATGGATAGATGTTGCAAGTTCATTGTTTACAGGAGTAGCACCCTGCCTTACTGCAATTAGCTGCAAGATTTTTTATCTATATTTGTGCAAGAACATCAAGGTACCTAAGTCTTTCAAGCTTTTCAAACCAGGGAATTAGGAAGATGAACGACTTTGGGTCTATCTGAAATGTAGTGGTTTATTCAAACCTCTTTCATGAGGCTGTGAAAGAACAGGTCTTGACTCAGACTTCCTAAGTCCCTACTCAGAACTTTGCCCCAGGATGAATTCTCTTGTAATCAGCAATGCACTTTGAAACTAACTGCTTAGAGTCTAATTATCATCAGATCAATTCCTTTAGGTTCAGAAATATAAAAAAAACAAATGTTATTTGGGTTCTAAAAGTGCTAAGATATACATATGTGCCTAATGCTCATCCTCTGGACTCAGTGGGATAGATCACATGTTTAAGTAAGGAACGTGGCTAAGTCTGTGAAAGAGTGGGACTTAATTGTAAAAATTTAAAATCTCTGTAATAATTGGCTGCTCTCCATGTTGATGAATGCAGTCTCCTAGAAAAATGGAAGACACTCCATCACCAACACAGAAAATAACAACCCCAACAACAAGCTAATACAAAGAGTCTGAAAGAAATGTGTTATTGTCATGGAAAGAAAATCAGCAATACAATTGGCAATTTAAAAAACAGAGACATCATTAAATAAATACATGTGCAAAGCAGAGGCTAGTAGTACTGCCAAAAATAGACCTTCAGAATACAGAAGTGATTGAGCTATTTCATTTGAAAACTTCTTCATACATTGGATGCATCTGATCTTAGGTGTCCAGTAGGAATAAGCAGCATTTGTCATATATATGTATATATATGAGATTATATATATATTCTTGGACTGCATGCAGAATAAACTCAAAGTGGAGGGAAGGGATAAGAATGAGTAAAATTAATCTTAGTCCATTATCTGTAAAAAAAACAAGGCAAAACTTTTGTTATAACCCTCAAGCCATTATGGTTTTTTCAGCAACTTAAAAATCATCTCAGATTTGTCAGGATATGAAAAATGGTTCATGAAATATCTTGAATAAGTGAAGGTTTATTTATAAATCTCCATTGAACCCATGCAGATCTTTATTTTTCTTCATGGTTTCAGAGTGATGTAAAATAACAGTTTGTGGCTTGACACTTTGAGCTGTGTTTCACAGTAGGAGGTTTTTGTAACTCTGGATAGATCTTCAGCTGGTGTAAATTTTATTCCAGCTGAGCATTTGGTCCTTATTTTCACTGGTTTTATATTAGCCAAATTAATAATAAAACTGTGAAGAAATATGTTTGTAAAATAAACATAGTATTCAAAATATATTGCTGGAGAAGAATTGTTTCAAAACAGATGCTGGATTGTCCTATTGAATCTTTTCTCTATCTTGTTACATTAGACATACAAAAAATTTAAGAGAATAGGGACAAATAGAAAAACTTGAGGAGTATAGAGCATCTGGAAGGCAACTGAGAGCAAAATTCACATGCATCACAACATCTCTAACTTCCAGAATAGCACTTGTTTCTACAAAAATATATCGTGTGGCTCAGAAACTCTTACCTAAGTGCTAATACAGCACTTTCTGTTGCACCTAGAATAGAATAGAATAGAATAGAATAGAATAGAATAGAATAGAATAGAATAGAATAGAATAGACTAGAATAGAATAGAATAGAATAGAATAGAATAGAATAGAATAGAATAGAATAGAATAGAATAGAATAGAATAGAATAGAATAGAATAGAATAGAATAGAATAGAATAGAATAGAATAGAATAGAATAGAATAGAATAGAATAGAATAGAATAGAATAGAATAGAATAGAATAGAATAGAATAGAATAGAATAGAATAGAATAGAATAGAATAGAATAGAATAGAATAGAATAGAATAGAATAGAATAGAATAGAATAGAATAGAATAGAATAGAATAGAATAGAATAGAATAGAATAGAATAGAATAGAATAGAATAGAATAGAATAGAATAGAATAGAATAGAATAGAATAGAATAGAATAGAATAGAATAGAATAGAATAGAATAGAATAGAATAGAATAGAATAGAATAGAATAGAATAGAATAGAATAGAATAGAATAGAATAGAATAGAATAGAATAGAATAGAATAGAATAGAATAGAATAGAATAGAATAGAATAGAATAGAATAGACTATTAACAGTTGGAAGGGACCTACAACAACCACCTTGTCCAACTGCCTGACCACTTCAGGGCTAAGCAAAAGTTAAAGCCTGTTTATTAAGGGCATTGTCCAAATGCCTCTGTAACACTGACATGTTTGAGTCATCAACCATTTCTCTGGGAAGCCTGTTCCAGTGTTTTACCACCCCCTCAGCAAAGAAATGTTTCTAAAAGTCCCACCTAAACCTCTCCTGGTTCAGTTTTGAACCAGTCCTGCATGTTCTGTCAGTGGATACAAGGCAAAAGAGATCAGTATCTCCTTCTCCATCTCCCCTCCTCAGGAAGCTGCAGAAAGCGATGAGGTCACCCCTCTGTGTCCTTTTCTCCGAACTAAACAAGCCCAGAGTGCTCGGCCACTCCTCCCAGGACATTCCTCCCAGCCCTTTCACCAGCTCTGTTACCCTCCTCTGGGTGCATTCAGAGACCCAAACACCCTTCTTGAATTGTGGGGCCAGCACAGCACGCAGCACTCCAGGTGAGGCCACCCCAGCCCTGAGCACAGCAGGACAGGCACCTGTTTTGACTGGCTGGTTGTGCTGTGTTTGGTGCACCCCAGGATGGGGTTTGCCCTTGCTGCTGCCATGGCCACTGCTGGTTCACATTGAGATGCTGTTGGCCAGCAGCTTGAAAAACAAACTATAAATGGGCTGCAAAACATTTGGCTAAAAAGATAACTTCACTGTATAATGTTCCTTGGCACAGGGTGAGGAGGTCTGAAATGCAGAACCAAGGGAGCAGTGGAGGTGAATGCACTTGTCTTTCTAAGCAGTTAGGGCTTTTCTGACATGGCAGTGCCATAGCAGCAGCTACCTCTGGGAGGCCTAAACCACAGTGTTTGTTCACCCAGGCTCTCTGCATGTACACACAGATACACACACCACATCACCAGAACCACAGCCTCAGGGGTGAAACACGTAACGAGTTGGCACTTACAATACTAAGATGAAATGCAGGCATCATGCAGCCTAAATTTCTAGGAGCAAGAGGCAACCAAGGACTCAGGCACCTCAGAGTAACAGACCTGTTACATGCCCTGCTTCTCAGGTACAACTCAGCATAAGGAGAGATGTATGCAAAAGAGGCAGCATACTGAGCCCCACCCAAACAACCTACAGGGGATTCAGAGGCTTCTGGCATCTCACCTGTACTTATTTGCAGTCTCTGGCACCTGTACTTTCCTCTCTCAAGACAGATGAGATTCTCAGTATGTCAGGAAGGGCAGTGGGAGCTGAAAATGCCTGAGATAAACCTTCAGAATTTTGATGGGCTTTTAGGAGCATTTCTAGAATTCCTGAAGGAGTTTATTAAATTGCACATTAATTTCTATCTGAGTCCCCCAAATACAATTCTGGTTTGATGCCAAATGCTACCAGCTGAGTCTAGATGAAGTCAGTCTGCTCTATTTGACTTTCTGCTCCCCATATGCTGGTCATGCCCAGTTCTGTCTTTCTCACTCACCATCCTCCTGGGGTCCAGGTTTTTCACTGGAGGAAACTGTGTGCGGGCTGAAACATGTTCCAGGAGCATCATGATGGCAACTGAGACACCTTCCCTCCAGCAGACACGTGTTTGGGACTTCAGCATGCACTGTGGAGAACCCTTACTCTGAATGCATTGGTATCAGAGAGAGTTGCAGGTACTTGCATGGTACGGTTTGCTGGAGTGGGCCAAGAAAGTGTTTAAATCCAGTAGTTAGCATGGTCATTGATGGTTTCATGTGACTTTGCAGAATACTGTCCCAAACACCTAGCTCTTGAATTGCTCTGGAAATAATAGACACTCCTAGGCAAGTTTCACACAGGCATTTTCAGAGTGCATGGGCAAACTCAAAATAAACGTGTGAAGGAGTGGCCTCATTTCAAAGCTAGATAATCAGTGGTTTAGAACTTTAAATAATATTTTTCCTTTCTCTTTAGGTAATCCTTTTTTCTGTTAAAGAAACTATAGTATTGATATTGTGTTATTAGCTCATGTCAAAGATTTAATCACTTTTATCATGATGAACATCAAAAAAATCATTAAACTCTTCGGAATAAATAGCATTATTATACATATGTGCATGTGTTTATAGTTGTCTCTCCATCTCTTGATGTATGAGGTATATATTCATCTTGTACCACCTTTTAGATTCAATTTCCACCATCATTTAGAGCTATGGAGGTACACAGACCTGTGTACCTCCATATACCAACTGTCCCTTGGTATGTTTTGAAACACAACATGAAAAAATTTTACCACTATTTGTACTATTGGGTGGGGGGTTTTTGTTTATGTTATACCCATATGTAAAAATCTCTTACTTGCATTGAATTTCACTGACAGATTCAAGTCCTAGCTATGCTTAAGAGATGACCCTGGGCTTTAGACTACAGGACTAGTATGACAAGTCATGCTATTCAGAAGTAGTATGTAATAGGTGGAAGTCCCAATCAGGAATGAAGCCTATTCTGACAATGAGCAAATTTAGGATGCTTAAAAATGTACGGTGAGGTTCATAATATGTTTGTGCAGACAGCTAGTGCTTACAAGGAGATTTAGCTAAATGTTTGTTCAGGTGAGTAAAGATGAGATTTCTTGGCTTCCTACATGCATCCCAATTCCCTTAGAAACAGACAGGGCTAAGACACAGTGAGAGGATGAAGTGAAGGTACCTCTACCTGAAAAAGCTTCCCATCTTCAGGTAATGGCCCTCCTCAAAAGTTTGCTGAGTGAGATGTGAGAAACGAGGGCTGAGAAGACATTACACTCTCTCCCTTTCCTGGGGTGCTATCTAGACTTTCAGGCTATACACAGAGTACACTCTCTGGAGCTTTTCTCCTCTTTTAACGTATTTTTCTCATGGTTTTAATGAAAGAGAGTTCCCAAAGGTGTTTACAGAACAGGAAAAATTTTGATTGCAACTGAGTTTTTATATGGGATGGGAGATGGTTAAATACCTGGAGAAACTGCATTACTCATTGCTTCTCATCTAGACATTTTGCAGAAATGACTGAAGGAATCGAGGCCAGGGAATTGCAAATTGTTCCTCATCTTCAAGACAAGCAAAACTCCTTACTCTTTATACCCCTGCCATGTTTCCTTTTAAAAGTTGCCTCTAAGTAAGAAGGAACCAAAGAACTTTGCAGTTCACTCTTCCTAATATTTAAGCCTTTCGTCTGTTAAAAGTAAGTAAGACTGTCCTTTGATGAAAACACTGAATGGCATGTCACTCTGCCTTAAATCTGAGCTGAAAAAAATCAATTAGCAATGAGAAAGGATAAGGCTAAGATATATATTGCAGTAAGAGGACCAGCAGAGGGAGGGCAATTTAGAATGATAGCTACATCAAGCACACCAGACTTGATTAAAAATTTAGCAGTTCTGCTGATGAATGTCCTAGTTCAGATTTTGAAAACATCTATGAACTTAATTTTCTCCTGATTAAATAATCATTTTATAAACCGTATATAATTCATGTAATGTTAACTCAACAATCTTGTGAAATATGACTGCAGCTAAACAGTTAACTCCTATCCAGTGAAATGGGACTTGCAGCAGACCATTAGAATGACAGGGTACAACCCTGGACAGGGTAAAACCCTTGATTTTGGCTGCCCAATGCCTTCACATTTGTCACTGTCACTGAACATAGAAGTATATATACACCATCTGAGGTACTCCTTCCGGGCTAAATCCCTATTTCAAGTGTTTCCAAATAAGGGTCCTTAGCAGTGGGTGCCTGAATCCAAGGTTCAGCACCTTTATACAAAACCTGCACTTGAGAGATGCTGAACAGCAATCGATCTCAGATAAATCCTTAAGAAGTAAAGCGCAATCATCATTGATTTCAAAGAAAATTAGTGCCCTCCAAAGTGTAAAACTGTGATAACCCAGGTTATTCTTCACTGACTTCATCTCAGATGATTGTGGTAGGAAATTATAGTATACCCTAGAAAAGAGCTCAGTTTTGCTGCAAAAAAATTGCCACTGAAGTGTAGCATAAAATCATCCACACTCCTTAGAGAGGTAAGCGTATTGCCTTGTAAAAATGTACAGTAGCAAAATTATGTATCAAAAATTAGTTATAGCCAGGCAAGACCGATGATGAACAGTAGGGATAGAGCAGGTTTTGACTTCCATCTGCTTTGATGAGAAAACTCAATGGGACTTATCAGAAAAGGGTGAATATACAGAAATTGGAAACTAGGAGACAATTGTTAATTATTAGAAAAATTGGATTCTGGAAAGGTCTTTGAATCACTGTAGAATCTAAAATAAAGCTCAATAGGACTACAAAGTGAGTGATACAGTGTGGAAAGACATTATGAGGTGCTGGCCTCAGAGACCTCAGAAACTGGTTTTCACCCACTGTGAGGAGAAAATTTACAAATAAATTTAGTAGGGTTTAAATCAACAAGTGAAGACCAATGGGAAAGTTGAAGAGATTGCTCTCCACACATCACAGTAGCAAGGATTTTGAAAGGCCAGAAGAAATGTATTTTAATTTAATATATTGAGTTGTCTCTAGGAAAGCGAAACTTTAAGAATATTAGCACAAGAAAGAATGCTTTAAAATCTTGTATGATATCAAGAGTTCCTAAATGTGATTTTTAGAGTTCCTCTCCACTCAAACATATTCTTATTTATACTACTGATGGGGAGTGATATAACCTCTTTGGAGGAAAATGGGAGAGATTAATATCCCAGTTATACCTTTTCTAAGTGTTCTTGATGTAAATCCAAATAAAACCCAACAAAGAGGGACTGGCTCACAGCTTTGAAATGTGCTTTAAATTTGCTGTAAATATTGAAATTACATTTGCCTTGCAGTTTTACCCGGATGTCATTATGAGGTGCTAGTTTCACTGATGCTGCAAGGACTGTGAACTCAGATTAAAATTAGTGAGAACTTTGACATGCACATTTGCAAAAAATCCTCAGTGCATTGTAAAGCAGTTTTGGCTCTGCCTTGCACCTCTGAGGACCCTCATGGATTCCAGAACTGGAGGAAGTAAAGAAGCCAAAAACACACTGAGAAAAAAAGGAAAATGTATGTGCATTACACTTCTCCAGAGGATGCTGCAATTGCTCATATGTGGGACTTCTAATGGCCAAGATTTCCAGCAGCCCCTTTCCTGTTCTCCTCACCTCCAATCCACTCCAAAATATCTAATTTTTCTCATGCTGCAGCAGATTTCATTGGTAATTTCTGTACTTGCCTTGCTCTGGAGGCTATTAAAAGCTTGGAGGAAAAGCATATCGACTGGGAGGTTTTTCTTGGCTGAGGCCCATAGTAGTGAAGCAGTGCACCCACGTAATCAGGATCCACCCTCACAAGTTTAAAGCTCAGTCTAAAATCTGCCAGGCACTCAAAGGAAAAGCACATAAATTAATGCATGTCAGAACTGCATGCAAATAGTTAAATATAGTGAAATATTATCAATACGTGCAATGTGACAAGTGAGCCATGCTCGTGGAGCCCAAGCTGAGTCCCTGAGCAGCAGCTGCGTGCCCTATCTGCTACTCCTGAGGACCAGTCAGACTGTAGAGAAGGTTCCCAGCTCCCTTGCTCATTTGCCTTTAAGACACATACTGACTGATAAAAGTTTATCCTCCATTCATTCCCCTTCTTGAAAATGCAAGTTATCAAGTCTCCTGACTGTGATTTATATCCTGCCCCTTGTTCAGAGACGAGGAATGAAAGTGGTTTCTCTCCCTGAAGATGAGTGGAAATGTTTAGATTGCAGATGTTCCTTTGCTCAGATGGGTCGCTGCTTTCAAAATCACCTTTTCGCTCATGGAGGAAGCAACATGGTCTCAGCTAAATGCTACAGTGCTTGTTCTGTCACCAGGTGACATCATGTTGCCATGGCAATGCTTGGCAGCTTTTCATAGAGGATTTCTGCATTTCAGATAATGGAACTTAAAAGGGCTTTGGTCTGAACTTTTCAGGGTCATTTCAAAACAGAAGATCCTGTCCTTTTATCTGTTATAAAGATAGGTTGGTGGCACAGGTTGGTGGCAGGAGGTGGAATCCAAATCTCAAACTGGGCCATAGCAAGCAAGCCAGGGATAGCTCATGTAAAATTGAGAGGAACTGACCTTCAAGGTGCACTAGGTATCCCCTCAACCCAGTTATTTCTTTACTTAAGCTTGAGCTGTGATGGTGCTGGACTTTTCACTTATAAGCATATGCCCTACGGCACACACATCTCTGCACAAATTAATAGCTATCATCTGTCATGTAAAATGGTGTTTCAAATTTACATCACTGACTTTTACCAAGAGGTTTCCTTATCACTAGCTGTCATTCTCAGGAGGATCAGGAAGTACTCTGAAAAATCAATGGCTTCTTCTGAATAATGGGAACATCTGCTTTTGAAAGTGATGTAATTTCATCAGATCAACTTTTTGATACATGCTGTTTTGCACTCTGTTAGATGGCTAAAAATTGATTTGAAGAACAGTGATGGTATCTGAAACTCATAAAGCAAAATAATTATAATCTGAAAAGTCAGGTTGAAGTATATGAATTTCAGCACAAAAGCATGGCATTGTGGGAAGTTTGATTACTTCTAATAGGCAATAGAAAAATCTGTGTTTTCAATATTCAGATACTTGCTACATTATTGATCACACACGTACATTCTAGTTTTGAGAACAAAGGAAAAATTATTCAGTGTACGTTTAAGGCAACCAGAAAATAACAGTTTCTTACAAAAATTATTAGGAATTCCTAAATTCTTAAGCTTTTCTTTCAAAAGAGCCTTCAAGCAGAAACATGCAGGACAATTATGGATCTATAGATCTGGGCAGCATGCAAAAGAAAATACATTACAAGCAATAACAAAATTAATCACCAGAGTTCTTGCCTTTGGGTAACTGCAGTTTAGCTGCTTCTCATTTTTGCTCACTCCTATAAAAACAAGGCAGACTTCAACAATATTCGCTTTTCAAAGTTTGTTCTGGTGTGAGTAACTATTTGCAATTTGCATTAAATGGCATTAAATATCTTTTATTTCCCACAAATAAGTATCAAGTAATCATTTTAATGAATGGGCACACCCAATGATACACAGACATTAATGTCAATTCCTCTATATTTTTTAAATAACTATACATTTCCCCATACATTATTGCACTAAAGTGTGTGATTCTTCCCAGACTCAGAGCACGTCTTGAACATTATTGAAAAATTGTGAGTAAACATGGGAAAACTGCAAGGCATTTGCACATTAACTTATAGTAGTTATAGTTTAAATAACCCTATTAATGTGTGATAGTATGAAGTTTATTACTTAGAGCCATGATGAGCATAACGAGTGAGCAAATGGGAGTACTGCAGAATAAATAATACTCCTTTGCTTACAAACATCCCCATAAGTTACAATAATAAAGTGCATAAAGTGACAACCCATGAAGAAGCATCGTTCAGTTGGCTACACTAAACTTTTCTTCCTAGGCAATAAAAGAAGCTACAATAAATTTTTTATGTGTAAAGTTAATTTTTCATTATACCGACTAACACAAACGCAATCAAAATGTCAGCAAAGGTTTTGGTTTGATTTAGCCCATTACTTTAAAAGATGTTACTCATCTCAGAGGGGGTTTTTGACACTCTTAATGTGTTGTTGAAAAGTGTTTTATTGTCTATTGCTAAGACATCCTGAAAGTTTCCACCTTTGTAAATCAAGAGGGAAGTAGAGGGGCTAAGTGGAGTTTTATAGGTTTGTTTTGCCATACACAAACATAGAGTCAAATGTCACTGAAACCTACTTTGATTGTGCTCAAAAGCGCATCTTTTAGGGGTGAGAAGGGCAGCAGTTTGCTCTAGGGCCAGTGCTGTTCTTCCAGGTGACAAATCCCATTGAAGGCAGCAGATTTCACCACTGGAATGAGTGAACAGGA
>WEIT01029185.1:4241-15070 GCA_013389985.1 Dryoscopus gambensis
CAGCAACTTAAGAAAAAGATACTCTAAATAAAGCTTATTTCCATTCTTCCATTATGGAAAGTAGATAATAAAAACATTACTGAGGACCTCTGTCATAGCTCTTCCTCTAATCCACTTCATTTTTCTTGGAACTGCTTTCTGTAGCCCTTACTGCACTATGAGTATAAAGGGGAATAAAAGTGATGATTTTTTTTTCTCTCCCCCCAAATAAATGCCTCTAATAAGATGACTGTTCCCTTGTGCCTGAGAATGTAACTTCTTTCCTCAGGACCTGTTGTGAGTAGGAATTCTTTGTATTCTCCTTAAGCCATAGGAGAGTTTATCTGCTGGAAGGACATGGTTTGCTTCCTCACTTCAAGCCTGGCTAGTTATTATTGCTAGTGGGTGGTAAAACCAAGACTGTTTCTCTATAATTCACCTCACTCCTCAAACACCTTTACTCTGGGCCATTGTAAAAGTCAGAAAAGAGAGCAAAGTGTTTTTCACGGAAAAAAATATAACCATTGACTACACAGCAAAACCTATAATACTTCATTACATATCCTCAGCATAGTCTGTTACAATGATCTTCACCTGTCCTGTTTAACAGACAAAACGTTCCTAGCTCTAAAAGCGTGATCTAGAAAAGGGATTGACTAAAGGAGAAATAGCGTGAAAAAAAATTATAAATCAGAAAGAAATTTAATTTTATAGTCTTTTTTTCATTTCTGTGTGTCACCCTATTTTGCTCCTTAATGCACTGATTATACTGCAGCTTAAGAAAGTACCTGCTTAATACTTTATGCTAATTTCATACCGACTTTACCCCCATCAGCCTTTAACCTGTGTAGACTTAACCAGGACACATTTTAATTACATCCTCTCTGAGGAAATCACATTTATTTTTCAGTTGTACAGATGGAGATTTTCATAATCAGAAGAAATTCCTCAGGCACAGATCCTCAAAATTACCCTTTACTAACCTAAAAAAAACCAAACAAACCCAAACCAAACCAGCAGCCCTCTGTGCTTCTTCCCTAAGCACTCCTCATCCTTCCCAGCCTGATACCAGGGTGTTCCATAAGTCCTCCCCACCTCACTTGCCAGAGTTGGCTCAGTTCCCGGGGGCAGAATCCAAGACTATGTGACTGTGCAAGCTCACAAACAGCTTAAGGAAACAATCCTGCACTACGAACCCTTTCTTAATTTGTGCATAATTATTATCTTAATCAATATCTTTGTAATTAAAATCCTGCATGATCAATTTTCTGGCCTTCCTACAGGCCTCTCTAATTTAAAAAAAACATTTCCCAGTCCCCTAACTCTACATTGATGCTGGCTGTTCCAAGAATCACCATGCTCCCTCCTCTGCTCTCAAATTCTGCAGAGACTGCCCTTGGCCACGTCAGCTAATTTATTTTCTAAGACTTCTCATTACAAATTTAATAATATCATCCACCAATATTGTTGAGGCCCTGCTTGATTCTGCTTACTCTTCACTAAGTACAGTAATAAGTCCCCACTCATTTTCTTTACCCAGTTTTGCCTCCATTATTACAGTAATAATACAACCATTATCTCTGAAGTGATTCTACCTACAGTCAATGGTCTTAAGCTCAAACCCTACTTTTCACAAAGTGTATGGTGAAACACCCATTTTAAGAACGCAAGATAGGAAAATAGTTCTTACTTTTGAGGAAATATTCACACCTTAATATAGTGCCACAACAGTTACTGATATTTTAATTCCAAGGTCTCTACATCTAGTAATCAAGAACCATGAAATGTGTCTAAAAATGAATGTAGAGAAGTACACAGAAAATTACTTCAAGTTTTCCAGCTGTAGAACATGGACAACCCATATTTTGCCTTTAGTTAAATGAGTAAACACGTCTGTCCCTTGAAGTGAATAGGACTTTGGCCCTTCTCTTCCCTATTCTTCCATTCCTTCCTCCCTAAAGAGATCAGGATGAGGTCACCACCAGCCCTCATCACATGACCCACTCTTAAAAGCATTGCAGCTCTTTAATAATCCAAACATTTGAACTAAGTCCTGACATAAATGTCACAAATTAATTTTATCCTGTTACAGCAACTATAAAAGGAGGAAGATTCCAAGTATATTTAGATTTCTGTTTTCCTAAGCTAGATGGGTTTGGTGGTATTTTGTTTTTGTTTGTTTGGCAGGGGGGGTGTTTGGTTATTTGGTTGGTTTTGGGTTTTTAATCTGTGAGCTACACAGGGTAAAGAAATATTCCACGATATGTATTTGTACAGTGCTCCATGCAATGGGCTTCTTTGGTTCCCAAAGAAATACAATATTAATAAGCAAACCATAATTCCAGGCTTCTGAATGTATTACAACTACCAGCAACTGATCCTGTTCAACACCGGCAAACAAAAATTTATATTTCCCTTTTACTCATTTTCTAAGCAAAGGGTCTGAACTTTCAAATATATGTCTGGTTTTTTTTTTAAGTATATTATTGAGATCAGTATGCAGTGCTGCAGAAGAACTCTTTCTACTTCTCCACACGGTCATGCCAACAGCCTCAGTCACAGAGTGAAAGTTACATTTTCAGGATGCCCTTGTTCAGAGCTTCACATTCTACTGAAAGGCTTCTGATCCTGTTCTGATTAAAATCAAATGAAAAAACCTCTCTGAATCCAATGATCCAGGACCAAGTCATAACCATTCTCCCAAAACATCAGGCAGTATTTCTCATTTCCCCTCAGTGTTCTTGCACTTGGGAAGAGTCTCTGCTGGTAAAAATTAACCAGCACAGTAGTATGGACAGTCATGGACCAATTCACACTGTCTGAAGATTGGGCCTGAAGGCAGCGTCATCCCTCTTTAAAAAAAAAAAAAAAATAAGAGAGGTGGAGAAACAAAAGTCAGCAATAAAAAGAATATATCATTCACTCCTTAATTAAGTGACCACATTCCTAATCAGATTTTCCCATGAAAATGGTTCAGTGCCCCTCTGAACACTAGAGGGAAAAAGCTAGCAGCTGCAGTACCTGCTGTTGAGATTTTTCAAAGGTCTCTCAGAGAATTAGGTGCTGACATGGAGCTGCAAGAGGATTTCTGCCAATGCATTCAATAGGCCAACCATTTTCAGCACTGGTTTTCTGTTAGCTAGGTCTGCATTAACAAATATGAAATGACCACAGGGCCTATATCTGTTTCCCCGAATAACTGGAAAAGCACAATTATCATAAATTTGAAATTAAAACCATAGACCATTGCATTATTTACACCAATGGATGTTAAGGGCTCCTTATGAAGTGGCACAGCTGAGAAGTCTTTTCCCCAGCAACACATAGCTTTAAAGACACCTGTGCTGAGCACTGCACAAAGCAGACTAACACACAAAACATCACACCTCCCAACTATTACATGAAAGACATGTTTCACTCATTAATCTGCTTCATATGATTTCCATTTCCCCTCTTGTATTCAAGAACAAGATCATGCAGCAAACCTTCTTCCCCCCTTATGAACATTTCCCACTGGCACTTGTATCTCCTTCTGTCTTCTACTCATATCAGCTCTTGTGGCACTCTTCAACTTCTAAGCTCATGCAGCACCTCAAGCTGAGGTGCTTGAGTCTGAACACATCTCACAAATAAAACTCTTAGCTGATCTTCCTGCTGACCGTACCTACTCAGCTTTCAACTCTCACTGAATCCAAGAAAATCATAGAATGGTTGGAACTAGATGATCTTTAAGGTCCCTTCCAGCTCAAACCCTTCTATGGTTCTATGATGTCATGGGCAGGGACACCTTCCAATAATCCAGGTTACTCAAAGCCCCATCCCACATGGTTTTGAACACTTCCAGGGATGGAGCATCCACAGCTTCTTGGAACAAACTCTTCCAGTGTCTCACTGCCCGCACAGTAAAGAATTTCTTCTTAATACTGAATCTAAACCTACTTTCTTTCAATTTAAAGCTATTTCCCCTCATCATATCACCGCAAATCCTTGTAAAAAGTCCCTCTCCAGCCTTCTTCATGGCCCTTCTCTGGAGTCACTCCAACAGGTCCACTTCCTTCATATGCTGGGGGCCCCAGAATTAGATATAGTACCCCAGCCATGGTCTCACGAGAGTAGAGTAGAGGGACAGAATAATCTCCCTTGACCTGCTGGCCATACTGCTTTTGATGTAGCCCAGGATATGGTTGGCTTTCTGCGGGGCAAGTGCCCATTGTTAGGTCATGTCAAGCTTTTCCTCCAACAACCCCAAGTACTTCTCCTCAGGGCTGTTATCAATATGTTTGCAAGACTTTGCACTTGGCCTTGTTAAACCTCATGAGGTTTGCACAGGCCCACTTCTCAAGCCTGTCCAGGTCCCGCTGGATGATATTCCTCCCCTCCAGAGTGTCAACTGCACCACACAGCTTGGTGCCATTTGCAAACTTGCTGAGGATGCACTTGATCTCAATGTCCACATTGTTGACAAAGTTGTTAAACAGCACCGGTTGCAATACTGATCACTGAGGAACATCACTCATCACTGGTCTTCAGTTGAACATTGAGCCATTGACTGCAACTCATTGAGTGTGAACACCCAGCTAATTGATTATTCCCTGAGTGGTTTATCCATCAAATCCATGTCTCCCCAGTTTAGGATGTCATCTGGGACAGTGTCAAACGGTTTGCATCCTGTGATGCCAGTAAGAGCATCATAGCCCTGTGCATATCTCTAATTCCTCTTGTTTGTTCCCCATGATATGTGCATTTGCATAGATCTAGGCCTCCAGTGAAGCTGGAATGGCTGGAATTCCTTTGCGCTGCTCTTCAGGTTCTCTCCTGCTGACCTGCAATTCCTTTCCACTCTCAAGGCATCTCCTCCTGGCCCTGGCAACAAACTGGTGGGAGTGGGATAGATTGAGGATCCCCTCCCATGGCAACTGAAGTTTAAAACCTGAACAAGGCTTCTCTCGCTGCTTCAGTGTCCAAAAGCAGAACACTGTGCACCTGTTACACTGATAAGCAGTGTTATTTAGAAGTACCTGCATATAGAAATATACAACCCAATGTAATGAACCTGTTGGGTCATTCATTACAAGTTCTGAAAGGGGCTGAAGTATGCAGTCAGTGGACTTCCAACAAGCTAGTTCAGCATTCACTTGTAAAAGTTATGTAATAGCAGCCAGAAAATTCCTATATGCAGATAAGAACAAAACCAGCCACCTTCAAGCTTCAGAAACAGGCTTAAATAACCAGTGTCCTACAGATCATTATGTTAAAGTGAGGCCTTTGCTTTAAAAAAGACCTCTAAATACCCTGTGTGTCTGTGGTGTCCACCCGCTATCCACCTCTCCTCAGTTCCCAGAATAATAGCTATGCAACCAGTGCTGGGTCAGCTGCAGAGCTGGCCTCCCCTCTTGTTGCACAGGGACACTGTTCCCACACACGTGGTAGGACACATGGCAGCACTGAGTGCTGAGCTCAGCTAGTGGGGTACAGAATTGGCCCAGCAACTTTGTGCAGCCATAGAGGGCCTTCTGCCTCTTTGCCCTCTATTAGCATTTTGTAAAGTACAAGTGCTAAGCAGCATCTGCAGCACCCTCATTCCTGACTTTAGCTGTAAAAGGTTAACAGCAGACTAAGGGAAGTAACTGATCCTTTGAAAACTTCATTCTTTCAAATTCAGCATTGCAGGCTCATCTCCGTAGTTCACTGTGGGGTTAAGGCAGCACTTAAAAGCAAGTCACACATTTTCAATGTGAAGTGTAAAAGAGGAACAACTACTTTTGACATGGTGAAAAGTGCCCTGGAACACTCACACTAATACAAGGGGACAGAAACAAAGGGTGGAAAGGCATCTCAGAGCATCCTTCTGTCCAGACCCAGACACAAGGATGAGATCAAGATAGTATGTTTCTTTATCACTTATTTACTGCTGCATGAACTTCTAATGCCACGATGTCAAAAACCCTTCAAATAAATAGCTTCTATCAAAGTAGCATTTCCTACACCTACATAGCGCTATTCAAGGTGTGCTATCCTACTTTACAAATTAAATTCTTTTATTTCACCCACAGAACACAAAAAAAAAAAGCAAAACCAAAACCCAAACAAACCAACCATGTAGCATCTGTGCATCATGTTAAGATATCATCATGTTTCTTCTCTTCAGCTACTTCTAGTGTGGAGGGGTGAGAGGATCATTTGCTTGGACAAGCCCCTCAAGAACAATATTGCTTGGGCCAGCTCATTCCTCTCATGACTATAGGCGGCTGCTGCCATCAGCATTACGTTATTAACAGGAGTATTGTTTTGGCATTAAAGGGAAAAGGGGTTTTAGGAGAATGTCATATTTCACAAGAGAAAGAACAACCAAGCTTTTAATGCCCATCAAAAACCACTTGTTTGTCTGATCTCTTTCTTTTTCAGTTGGCAATAAGTGTTTGCAGTTAAGTTCAGAGAGATTATTTTTATACCTCGGTTTTAAAAATATAATAAAAACAGGACAAAATATCAGAGGAATTCACAGCAGAGAAGCACCTTGCAATTATTTATTTTGGAGGATCTGCTGACATGGCATTTCAAAATAAAAAGTCTTTTGCTTCTGAAAATCATTCTTACATTCCAAATATTTCCATTTAAAGGCAAAACAGACTTATGCAGAAAAATAAGTAAGCACTTATCAGTACAAAACAAGTCCCTCCCTACAAGGTTTGGGTTTTCATTCCAGTGTTCTGTTAGGAGACTTGCCTCAAAAATGATCACTGGGGACCTAAAACTCCATACACCAGTTTGCAAATTGTGTCTAAAGATAAAGTAGATCATATATGTAATTTGCATATCCCCAGTAAAGAAGGATTTTCAGTTTGCTAAGCTAGAAATAGAATTTGATGACAGGGAAATTTAGACATCTACTACATCAATCACAGACTTTTAACTTTTCGGAAGGATCACGATTCTGCCACGTTTCAGGACTTTCTGAAAGGTGCCAAGTGCCCATGTTCTCACTTGCTCAGAGAACGGCTTGGAAGCTGAGGTGCACTTAGTTCCACACAAGAAGTGAATCATGTCTTTAGGTCTTTGAAAGGAACAGCTTCTCCACTCTCTGCAAGCGTTTTCAGGATCAAGCCATCTTTGACCACTGAGCAAATGCGAGTTCTCCATCCCTGCTGCAGCATAAATTCAGAGAACAAATTCCTGCTCTCCATCATTAAACTTGTCCCATTTTTGGAGGAATGCTTATTAACAGCAGTGCTGCAGCCGAGGTGACGAAATCACTGCCTATCACACCAATGTTGTCTCACTATTTGCTTGGATTCAGACAGCTTTGTCATCAGCTCTGGTATGGAAATGGTGACTCCTCTCACGGCAGAAGACATGTTTTGATCCCATGTTTGTACAGCACCTCACACAGCAGTCATGGTCTGCGGCTGGAACTTCTAACCATGTCATACAATAAATGCATAGGCTTGATCTGAATTTTTTCTACCTGTATCACACAGATCTGTTGTCAGCTTCTCGCACCAAAGGAAAAAGTTCATCTCTACAGGAATTTAGTTTTACCACAAACATTTTGACAGTTTGAAAAACAAAAGACAGGTGGTCAGAAGAGGTGATGGTATTTTGAGAAGAGATATGAACAAGAGATTAGAATAAAGAGTAGTTGTGCTACAAGACATTACTAGTCAGCACTGTGTCTGGCTTGGATGGACTCTGCCCATAGCAGCCTGCATGGGGGTTTCTATTTGTGGCCAACCAGTGCTGATAATATATCAGTGCTTTAGTTTTTACTCAAATGTGCTTGCACAGCAGTAAGATCTTCCCAGTTTCCCACTCTGCCCTCCTCAGCAATTAGGTTAGGGTGGGCAAAATATTTTGATGGGATGTCGCAGGAAATCTGATCCATTTTGTCCAGTGGGATATTCCATACCATACAGGGTAATGCTCAGCTGTGTTCTCAAGCTGATATTGCTTGGAGACCATCTAGGTATCGATCTGCTGGTGGAGAGTGACTGCTTGCTCTCACCACCAGCAGATCACTTGTTTATTTGTATTTACAAACACACTTCTTAAACTGTTTTTATCTTTACCCATGCGGGTTTTTCTTCTGCCTATCCAGTACTTTACTCCCTGCCACTGCAGGGGAGTTGTGGGAACAAGATACTGCTTGGGGACTTAAACTATCAGCTGGTGCCAATCCAGAACAGTCCTTTTAAGCATGCCACATAGGGCTCAAGTTAACTATACACTTTATCAGAATGTGCTAGACTGAATTCACAGGTGTTACAACTGTTCAGCGGTTGCTTGGCAAGTTACTATTTGCTGTTGCTGGTCACAGTGTTGACATTCTTGTTCCCAAGACTGGTTTTCTCATTCCCTTACCTGCTCCCTTTATTGCTGTACACCAAGCTTGAGGACTCAGTTTCAGGACTCGGGGTCTGCCTTCGGCCTTTTCAGTGTAACCAAATACTACATGGGGTAAGTGGTTAGCACTGATTATATGATGGGTTTTGCTGGAGAAATCCAACCAGCCAGAAATCCAAGAAGAGGTCATGGAATGAGAAGGCGGCAGACATTTTGGATACTGCCCGAGGAGGTGACTCATACCAAAAAGGTGCCACTGTATAATAAATTGACAGAAAATGGGAATCAACACGCTCTGTTTACTGATGTGTCCAATCATATTTTGGCAAACCATCAGAAGTGGAAAACCGCTCTATGGGTTCCCATGTAACATGTCTCAAAAACCGTTGAGTTTTTCCTTTTTGTGGCAGGGCAGATCAAGTCATATTGCAGAAATAAAAGCCATCCAGTTGGCTCTAGCTACCGGTGAATGAGAAAAGTGGCCAACAATCTCCCTCTATACTGACTCTTGGCTGGTGGCAAATGGTTGGGGGGCTATGGCAGTGGAGGTAAATCTGTTTGGGCTGCTGTAGTGTGTCAAGGCATTGCTGCCAAGGTAGAGGACCTTGCTGTAAAGGTACATCATGGGCAGTCCCACATACCCGAAAGCCATGCAATGAAGACTGTCAAAACCAAGAGCAAGTAAATCAGGCTGCTAGAAAAGGAGATGACATTTCCACAATCTGAAAAATAAATGGCAAGCAGTCAAACACTTGTGAAGTTGTTTTGAGAATGGACATGTACAAGTGTCTAGGATAAGGGACAGCTATTCTCCAGACATGGCTAGACACAAGCCAGTTGTCTAGAGAAAGCATAACAAAGAGCATCAAAAATTTTTCAGTATGGAAGCAATGAGCTAGAAAAACACTTCTCACAGAGACTGCCTGAACCATTCCCCTCAAACAGAATGAAAAAAAAAAAGAAAATTGCATCTCAGCCTTGTGCAGGAATGCTCTGAGGACTACGTCTTTTGGGAGTCCAAGGCTATAACTGAAATATTAAGAGGGAAGAACCTGTCCAGGGACAATTGCTGCCCAGGACCGGACTGATTTTCTGTCAGCCTTGTCTCTAACAGACCTTCCCAGTTTACCTAGAGGAGACCTTGAGGTAAGCACACTTGAGCTCTCCTCCTCAAGAGCACTTCAGAAAACTCTATGCTGAGCAAACACTTGCACATGATCAATATGAATGTTAGATGAATTGGGACTTGAGAATGCAGACTCTCCCAGTACGGTCAATGTCAGGAGCACATAACTGACAGGCTGAGTTCTCTGTTTAATACTGAAGCTCCCAGTTTCAGGTTACGACTGAAAACCCAAGAAAATCACTTCGTACAATTAGGTAGTGAAATTCAAATCAGGTATCATTTAATACCAATGTTTTATTGTTATATATAAATAGTGTTAATTAGTTATCTATTTAGCACACTACTCACACAATGGACTTTTTGATTACTTTTTCGTAATTTGTTGTTCTCCTTTCGTTATGCAAGGCTGGGGTTTTTTTTTAAACAACATATGATTAACAGAATTTTAAAAAAATAAATGGGCATGTTCTCTTTTGTTTCTTCACATGCCAGAACAAAGGTCTTGTCAGGCAAGCATAATTCCTTAAAGAAAGAGTTAATGTAGTAAACAAAGCGCTCTGTCAACTGTTCTTCAGAATAAACAATGATGAATAAAGTTTTAGCGATCACCATACCTCAAACTAAAAAACATGCATTAGAAGTAATTCCTGACAGTATTGAAGAGATGCTACTGTGGACAAGAAGCAGCTTCCTTCAGAAAGTTCTGCAGGAACTGGATGGAGGAAATACTCTGAATTCCTGAATTAGAAGGGCTATAAAGGCAGCTGGCCTTTAGGTGCCTGGACTTCATACACAAATTAATCTGAAAATGGTCTAATTGCAAATGGCTCCAAAAGAAAAACAAAAAAATGAAGTTACTGACAAAACCCTACAACTTCTTTTCCCAAAATTATCTGCTAACTGCCTTTTAAAGAGATCATTTCTGTCTTCTGATCTGTGTGCTGCAATGCACTAGTATTTAATTTTAAAAAAAATACCCATTCATGCTACAGAGGCAATCAAGCTAAGACACTGTAAATAGTCACACATATTACAGAGTTCAATTTCAGTTAGTCACTTACAGATGTAGATAGTTCTGGATTCGGTATATTTGAATCAACTGCTAATCTACAGAACCATTACTGCTGGAGGTAATGGAGGAAAAATAATCCACCAGTCTGAACCTCAGATGCCAGGATATAGTTACAAAGTTAATCAATATTTTAAATTGTACGTACACATCGATTTTGCTTGAGTAGTATGTAGAGTCAATATAGAAATTATTGTGATAACACAAAAACCCTGAAAATGAGGCTTTTTGCAGGTACTTCTCATGCTGAAACGACGTATATTATTCAGCGTAACACCAGAAGTTTAACCAAACACAAAACAAAGCAACTCTTTC
>WEIT01029185.1:15104-33096 GCA_013389985.1 Dryoscopus gambensis
GCTCTTTCGCTGCAGTTCTCAAAATATAACAGTTTCTGCCACCTCCGCAAATTTGGGCAAGCAGCACCAATACACAGGGAAACAGGCAAGGCACACTGCAGATACAGCTATTGTTAAACAACTAACAAACATTGTTCATTTCAGCTTCATTAAAAAAAAAAAAAAATCACAAAACATTTCACCTGACCTTGCAAATGGAAATGAACAGAAATTAAAGGGTTGTTTTTCCTTTGTAGCAGTTTTTTGAGTTTCTTCCAGCATGCAGACTCCAAATGCAAATGTATGTCAAAAATGTTACTTCTTTTTTTTCTACCTCAGTTTATCTAAAATTATTCTTTCCATAGAAATACAACTCTTTGGTTTCAAACTCTTTAACATCTGAGATAGCACGATTACTCTTACTGATACATACAAAATGACACTTTCCCTTACTGAAGCTGTGCAAGGCAACTTGCCCCATTGTAAGAGATATCTGTGTGGAAACTGAGGTCGAAGTACACACCCTACATACCCTTCTGTTGCTATGATTTGTCTTTAGCAAAGATATCTGACTGTAAAGACATCCATAGCTGATCATGTCTAGTTTAGTCATACCACAGACTTGACATGTTCTCATTTTTGTACTCTTAGTCTAATTTAGTTTGCAGAAAGAGAAATTGGTAAATCTTTGACTGAGTTGTTGTTACTTTAAAGAAACATAGTGCAGTTTATCTACTCTTTGGAGAAGCCCTCTCTTGGTAATTTAGATCAACAATTGAGAGAAGGCAAAGTGAATACATGAAAACAGGAAGCCCAGCAGAAGTAGTTACACTGTCAAACTACAGAGAATGGAGAATGGGGTTTAAGCCTCTACTTCACCACAAACTTCTGTGTGGTAAACAAATCATTTAGCCTTATGAAAAAGTTAGTCAAGACATATATTTAAAACGTTAAGTTGGTGCCCTAAATGGTCCTTTTTTTCCCCTCTTCTCTAGTCCCCTCACACAGGGAGCAGGGAAATGAGGAATTTGGTTCTTACTCATAAAAATGCTTCAGTATATTATATTAGCCATAACAGAGAAAAATTGCAACTCACACGTAATCAATCAGCTGGTGTCACGCTCTTTTTTCCCCCCTCTTTCCACAAGTATGAAGCATTTTCCAAAGGAGAAATAGATAGCTCTGCAAAGTCAAACAATTTTGATTTTTGTAGCTAAGTCAGTCTCCTGGGAAATGAGGCTTTGAATCCTCTTCAGCAAACACTAAATTTAGGAAATAGGAAGAGAATTGTTCCCTAGCTCCAATTCCTCCCTCTTTTTTTGTCCTCTTCCAACAATAATGTGAGACACAAAACCCACGCTCAGCTGAGAAAGGACAGAGGAGAAACAGCAGAGAAGCTCCAGACAGCAAGCATCCCAACTATGAGAACCTGTCAAAGATTTCTTGGCACAATACTTGCCCAAGTGCTTCTTGTTGCTGCCTGTGAGCAGATCACTTCTGTATATACTTAGGGGGGGTTTTGATCCCATGAAAAAGGCTTTACTTACCATGTGCCTTGATGGGTTATACACACCTAAAAGACCTGTGGTGCTGAAGGCACTAAACGTTTAAAAGCAAGGCAGTGTGTCATGTTACTTCAAAGGACCTAAGTATTCTGCTGGTTCTAACATGTCTGATTAGAGTTCTAATCTCTACTGACCTTCTCCTGTATCTATAGCCAGTGCCTCAAATCATAGTGTGTTGCTGTAGTCGTGTCACAGCAATGCCATGCACGGAAACATTAAAGACTACAAAGTATTTAGCCACTGCAAAAACACAGGGCACAAATTCTTCATAAGCAGTGAGAACAGAAAACAAGGGGAACTCTACACCTTCAAGATTTTATCTAGCACAAAGTTTATTTGTGTAGACAGTCTGACTGGTGTGCTTTGAGCAACACTTTAGAGATGCTTATTCTGGAAACAACACATAGTCAAAGCAAAAATCAGTACCAGAAATTAATTTGGTTTGTACAATAACCTGTTTTTATGCATGGCTGAATTATTTGGAGTTTTACTCCTCTCCTTTCTCTCATCATGAAAACCCAGACAACAACAATAACAATCTTTAGCCCGCACTCCTGGACTGTATCTGAACCGTGCTTGCGGTTACTCAAAGGGTGGCTTCAAAAGTATCTGCATGAATCATGAGGGAACAGGTCACCTGGGCCACAGCTCTCCCCTTGTCATATACGTTATGAGAGCCTTATGAAGCCGGAAGAGTCAGTTACACAAAAGCATACTCCACTGGAAATTTAAGCTGGATTTAAGATGCTCTGCACTGCTGAAGCAGTGCAAAGCTGCCTTTAGAGATTTGTGAATGTAGCTTCTTATTGTTACACCTCAGCTTTCAATAAATTCTCCCTGAGGGAACATATGCTTTCCATCTACAGTTTCTATTGTTTGGATTATCTTTCGCTATCTATAACACATTATTTATTAGCATCTTGCACTGCCTTTCCCTTACTGAATTAGCAAATGCATCCCACAGACTAAGGTGAGGGAAACAAGTTACTCACNGCACTTGGGCATGAAAGCCAGCTGGTACCACTTAGTCCCTACTTAAATCCAATGCCCAAGGGATGCAAAAACCTCATAAATGAGGAATTTCCAGCAGTACTTGGGTTTGGTACTTTTAATTCAGTTTAATGGTAACCTAGCAGGCATAGTCTGAAGATTTTTATTAGTACAAATTGTACAAAGTTTCCTTTTTCTTTATACTCTTCCCCACGCCCCCTCTCCAAAAATGAAAAATGTTCACAATCATTAATCTGCAGTATCACAGCATTAACAATTAATTGGAAATGACTATTCCTTCACATGATCCTGGGGCTGGTCTATTTTAAATCATTAACTGTGTTAAGAAGGCAAGATTGTTACAGGCTCTACAGGAGCTCTCTAACATTGCTAAAATTTTTATTCTTTCATTTTGTCTCCTACATCTGTTTTTCTTTTTGACTTATTAAAGTTTTCCTCGCTTTTATTTTAAACCAAATGCTAGCTTTAGTTTTACGACATTGAGGTGTTTTGATCAGATCCACAACTCGTTTAAACTGACATAATTCCATAGCTCTATGGGCTTGTCTAGGTTTACTGCCACTGTCTGTGCCTTTCTGTGTTACAACTGAGACAAAAACAAACTGATCTACTAGGTTCACCTTCTCAGACAAATAAATTGTCAATGTCATGATTTATCCTGAATAGTAGATGTTTTCTAAAAGAGATTTTCTTTAAAATAAGGGGGTTAAAAATGACCTAATATACTGCAGCAAAATACTGAAGGCAATCAGTAAGACTGTTATTATTTCTTGAGATGGATAGAAATCTGCTATTTTCTACCTCCCCTTCCAATATCCCAAAGAATAATGATGTGATTTAAGAACATAAAGCTTGCAGCTCAATTGTGGCAATTTATGTTCCTGTAAACTTGATGTAAGCCTGAGCAGCCCAATATTTTTACTGCGTATTGTAAAGGATGCCTTCTCAAAGGTCATAGTAATTTCCACCATTTTACTTCCAAATTTATTTCTCTTTAGTTTTTCACAGGAAAGTGTTGAGATTTACCTCTGACCCAGCCTACTTTCCTCAAAACTTGAACTGTACACAAGGAATGAAGGGATTGTTCAGTGAATGGGTTCTTTTCTGGGTAACACAATTGAAAGACAAACCTCACATCATAAGGAGATATAATGTATCCCTAAATGCATTTCAATTCCAAAGTGAGAATGGTAAGCAACCTCTCGCTCTGACCTTTTCTCTCTTCACTGTATGTAATGTTTTCAGATTCTGTTGAGGAGTGTGTCTAATTCATTTTTCCGGCTTAGTGAGACTCATCCCGAGTCATTTCCTATTTGCTCTCTTGCTGTGAGTGGAGTCACATTCCCAGTGAGAAGTCAGCTCAGTTCCAGTGATTATCTCCACTGCGAGCATGCCCAGACCCCGGTGATGGCCTGAGAGGACGCCTGCTCATGCTGAGAACATAGTTTAACAGTATGTTAATAAACACACAGGGAATGTGTTATGCAAACAAAGGCCCCAAGGCAAATCCCTCTGCCCTCAGAGATGCAAAAAGAGTAATAGGTTTGGGGAGAACAAGGGAATAGTACTACATCTGAAAAGCAGCCTCATTGTAAATGTGTCCAGATTTGCAGAGGGAAGAGTTAACATGAAGACACACTGTCTATCATTCTTTTTTGCCCTTCCTTTGAAGATCATTAGAGTTGGCATTAAGAGGAGTTATACGGATTAAAGCCAGTTAGGTCTGTACTAAAGGCAGCTAGGTCTGCTCTCACTGCTCGATGAAACAGCTATCATCACAAAGCAGCATACCTTCAGCAGGCTATTAATTACATCCCACTAAAGTCCTTAAAAGGTAGTGGATTTTAACCTTAAAATTCCACCATTTACTTCCAAGGGACCTTAAATTTAAATATTAATAACATTAAACACTGAAATAATTCATTTAATAATATCATAAATGAGTAAATAATAAATTACTGAAGTAAAAAGTATTACCATAATAAATACTAAATA
Organism: Dryoscopus gambensis; assembly: GCA_013389985.1. Classification (NCBI taxonomy): domain Eukaryota; kingdom Metazoa; phylum Chordata; class Aves; order Passeriformes; family Malaconotidae; genus Dryoscopus; species Dryoscopus gambensis. The sequence goes on from WEIT01029185.1 coordinate 19,655, forward strand.
ATAAAGTGTCTTAGTAAGGGTAATATTTAAAGCGTAATAAGGGTAATAATAAAATAAAGCCTTCCCGTCACTGTGCTTAAAAATCTTTTGTACAATGACATTTTTTTTTCTAAACTGAACTATAACAAAAGATCATTACCTTCTTAAACTCTCAACACCCTCACCCTAGAACCCAACACTAAATTTAGAAATGGCTCAGGTTCTTCAATCAAGCCAAAGTCTCATCACTCTCCCCTTCTCTTTGTCTCTCCTCATCCCCATGTCAATTTTACACTCCAGCCACACAGAGATATACATTAGAAAGTCTCAAACTTTTACTTGTCACTACAATACAGAAGAATATCAACCTTAAAGGCACTAGGAAAAAAAAATGAAAGTATGCAGGAGTGATAAGAAATATTCATTTACTCACTGAAGACTGTTTCAAAATCACAAAGAAAAAGGATAGGAAGCCTCAGTACTTACACATACTCTCCTCATTCTTCTGTTTTCATTAACATTTGTATAATTAATTAGAGTCCTCAGGGAAAAAATAACCAACACTTCTTTACACTTCTTTAGTTCTGAAAAGCAATCAAGATCTATAATAGCCTCTTGGTTCCGAAGTTTAATGTAAGTTCATATGAGTGAGGGAACCATAGTCGTTTTCTTTCTGCTCTTTACAAAAAATGTTTTAAAAATAAAGAGTGAGGAAAAATAATAATATATGATGTTTGGGACTAAAGACATTTAAAAAATAATAATTCTATGTCCCAGTAGCAAGTAATACATTTAGGAGCCTCGGATGAATTAAACAACTTGTATTTTTCAGTATAGTACTGTATCATTTACAACCTAGTCAAATTGTATCAAATACAACAACAATCCCGTAGCATTTTAACATAATTTATAGCTCCATGAGGTAAACAGAAGGAGGATTTTTTGTCGCCTTCTGTTTGCTACTTTAATCACATTCTGGGGACACAATTCTGCATGGAAGTGGCTGTAAATATGCTCATGCATTTCCAGCCCATGGAGGCGGTTACGATGTGCATATTAAGGACAAGTTTTACAACCAAATGTGTGATGCAGAATGCTTTGATACTGATGAAATTGCACATCTCTAAGGTTGAGATTAATCCCATCTAACTTTGGCTGCTCAGGAAACTAACCTAAGATGGTTAACTCGATAGTCAGCAGAGAGTTAAGTAACTCCAGTGGGGGATTCTTCCTATCTACTTTGGACATCAGTGTTTGTCTACTAACTGAGCTGTCGGACACACTCCTCTGACTTGCAGAGCATGCCTAAATGGGATGTTTAGATAGATTAGACACATAATTCCCAGACAAGTGAAGCTAGCAAACCTAACCCCATGCTGCAGCCTATCTGCATTACAGGTAAAGTCAACTTCAAGGTTGTTTTTTTATGGAAGCCTGAGATGGGAACTGAACTGAGCTGGGGTACAGTGAGGATTTGGAGCCACTGCCGCAGAGGTTTCATTGTGCATGTCTTGCCTGGGCACCTCTGTGGGGATCCTGGCCAGCCTGTATGGGGATTGCAGCCACAGTCCCTGTGCTGATCTAACAGCTGGGAAGATTCAGGCTCCCTCCTCAGCCTCTGCCCCCATCTGATTCAGCATGATCCTTCTCACTGCTCCCCATGCTGAGACAGCATGCTAAACTAAACCAACCCGGGCAAATAAAAACAAAAAAAAAAAAAGGAAGGAAGGAATGGAAGAGAAAGAGGAAGGAATACTCTTCAACTTACTAGGGAAGTTACTCGGGAATTGATGCGGCACAGGGAGGACACAGGACCCCAGGGGAAGGAGTAAAGGAAGGAAAAGAAGAAAGGGGTGAAGGAGTTCCTTGGCAGTCCTGAGACATTCAACTGGCTTGGCTACATGACCTGAGCAAACCTGAGTTCTCCACTACCCTGCAAGGCCTGTTACTGGTACTGAGACAAGCTGGTTCCAAAGGAAACTCAGGTATGTCTCAACACAATGCAATTAGTCCCATCAGGTATGGATAGATACCAAGAAGACTGGGTTGATAAAGGATACCTAATGGAAACCTTAAATTTTGGTATTGGACCAATGTTTGGCACACTGCTGTAACCCCCTGTTCTCTCTTGGCAGCACTACTGAGCAGCCAGGTCACTGTTCTGCCTTAGGAATGGGCTGGGGAATGGCATAGGTCAAGCAAGTTAAAACTCTATTGAACCCCATGTATTGCAAAGTGCACCAGATAACTCTGAGGTTGGAATCAGGATGTTCCATCTCTCAGTAATGAGAAGGAAAGTCACTGGGCACTGCCTCATCCAGTCAGCTAATTATCAAATCCAAGTTTATTCAGCATCCTTGGTCTACCTGCAGCTAGGGATTTTGGAAAAGAATGCCCCTCATGAACTGTGTATACAAGAAATCAGCGTGACAGATAGATAAATCCAGATACTTGGGCAAAGTATGTTTGCTGCCTGTAGGGCACAATGACAAGGAGAAAATTATAGCCTGTGTTGGGTTTTGCTGGAACATAAAATGCACATAAAATCTTTTTATGCCCTCATGCTCCAGTTTGCTCTGCCTGACTGACAAGGTGCACCAACATATTGTTATCAGTTTACACATCTTTTTGCAGAAAGGAATCCAATGCCACACGGCACGTGTTCCCTGCCAAGGCACTTTCCCACCACACCTGCAGTGCTGCAGCCCAGATAGCAACCACTGACTGACTGCCTCTAAAAGGCTGGTCTGTGATCATTCCTTCCTCTTCATTGACACACTGACATGTGCTGCAGTGACTATTACCTAGCACTGTACAAAACCACAGTGCAAAAGGTTATGTATACTGCACTGCAGGCATAATTTGCATCCAGCCTTTGAAACTTCCCTTCTTTCGTCTGGCTTGAGGTAGAAAACAGGGCATTACAGTACTGGGTGAAAAAAAGCTGAGTCTGTTACGAGCCTCAGGGAAGTCAGGGTGCCACTGCCACCTTGGCAAAGTGGTAGTTGGTCAAAATATTTATGATAAGAATAATGAGGGAGGAGAGAGGAAAAACCACTAAGCAATCACTCTTTCACAATCCTGGTTCCCGGAGTTTGCAGTTCTCCTGGTATAAGCCAGATAGGCAAGTGGGGAGTCATGGTCTCACTGGAGGCTATATTGCATGATCTCCCTCAGTGTTACTACTCAGCACCCACTGCTTCACAACCTGAACTTAAGGGGACACAAGCTCAAAAACCATCCAGGGAAAATTCTTCAGTGACTGATACTGGGGTTCTTACAAACCCTGACAGCTTCTGCTGCAGCAGCAGTCAGAGGCCATGGTGGAGCACCTCAAGTCTGGGATAGCCTGAGGCAGGGAACATCCCACCCCGTTATAAGTACTTGGTCCACCTTCCTCCTATGTGACGTTTGGCCATACTCTCCAGCGCAATCCACATGGGAACCAATGTGCAGGTTATTTTCTGGCGCAGCTCCCAAGCCCTGTGTAACTCAAATGACATTTTTCAAGGATGCTAGTGAGCAGACTAGGCTTTTGTTGGTTTGTGATTTTTTTTTTTTTTGGTTTGACCTGTCTCCTTGTCTAGTAATAATATATTAGTGATTATACATGACACTTACATAACATTCTCCATCTGAACTGCTTGACTGCCCTGCAGGAAAAAAGGAATCATCTCTGTCCCTACATTACTAAGGGGGAAAGTACAGCACTCTAAGGAAAGATGTGCTGACTGTGGTGACAGAGCATAGCTCATGAGTACACCAAGCAACAGGACTCACACCCAGTCCTGAGACTTAATTCTGCACTTCTCCTGTTCCACCTTGCATCCAAAATCCTCCCCACAATCACCCTTTCCCCAGCATTTCTCTTCTTTTGTTTTCCCAGTAAAACTTTCCCACATTTATATTATTGTTACTAATTTATCTAATGCTTTCTTCCTCAACCCCACAGTTCCCAACCAGTACACACCAACCCTTCACTAGCTTTTCTCCACAGGACTGAGGCAGTCTTTTGCTGATGCTCGACACAGAGAAAAAAATGACTGACAATGCACAACTGCCTGGCTGGACTCACTTTAAGCTACTCTGAAAAGCCCAGACAGAAAAAATGAATACGTGGAGGCGTAAAAAAAAAAAAAAAAAAAAAAAAAAAAAAAGAGAGAAAGAGAAAAATTAAGAATCATTTAACATGTCCCTGATAGACCCACTGTGGAAACCTTGCAGTCCTGCACCTGAATAAAATTTCTGTTTGGTAGAATGCCAGGATGGCAGAAGTCCCAACATGCAGGTTCACAGGGCAGCGAAGAAAGCATGAGTTTCCCACTAACAAAGGTCAGCATGCAATATATTTCCATAGCAGATGACCAAAATCCAGCCATACAATCTTCCTTCTACAACAAAAGTTCACAAGTCAAAGCATAATAACATCTTAATACAGATCCTACTAGAACATGCATTGACTTGGGTGCCTGAAATTTGAATATTACCATCAGCAGCCGAATAATTTTGCTTATTACCAGGCATAGGGAAAGCTCTCAGAATTTCATCTTTTATTTTCTTATACTGGAGAAAACTAAGTATCAGACATACACTCTGCAGGTTCTTTTGCAAAGAATCCTTTGAGTACAGCCTCAGATTTTTCTTGGATTTAGACAGAACTGTGCTTCGGAAAATCAGTCCAGAAGAGACTTTTTTAGGTGTTTTCTTCATCTCAGAATACTCCGCATGATGCGATTTCTGTCAAAGAGGCACAGTACAGTTCAAGTTCCCTTGAACTCACAGCAGATCAGCCAGTGTGTTCAGCTAACTTGTTATTCAGTTTTTATTTGCAAAGGACAGCATCTGGTACTTAATCTCCAGAGTAGAAGGAACCATTTACACAGATCTGAGATCACTTTGTGACAGGTGCCAAAGAGTCATTTCCAAAGGCTTGTGAGCTGACCATATGCTACACCTTTCCCAAGCTAGAATAAAGGCATTCAGCCACCATAAAATTCACTAGCATCATAGGATAAATAGATAAATTAGTAATGAAATCACACTAAATATGTAGTCTGTATATTTATGTCTCAAACAAACTAAGCAAAAATACTGCGTGCAATCTAATTACAATGCCAAAACTATGGTTCAGGGTTTGATTTCAGAAACATGTAAAGATCAAGTTGAATATTTAGTTTTGCAGTGTAATACATAAAAAAAAAATATGGTGCACCACAATACCCCTTCTTTACCACAGTCTGTGTTCAATATATTACCACTCAAACAAGCCTGAAACCATATTTATAAAAAATTCTTTACCAAGATGTAACTAAAATATGGGAAGAGAATGGGAATAATTCTCTGAATAATCAGTGTAAATAATAAAATCAGCAAATTATTCAATAATCAAAGTGGTTTTCAGTCTGATTTTAACTAAGTTCATGTCCCAAGACTGAACTACCAAAAGGAGAGGAACAGGAGTCTGGATGCTTAAGTTTTACTTGTGGGAAGTGATGAGTAGGATCATACAAAAACCAGTCATGAGATTTTCATCATTTTTTGTGAAAAAATTCTGAACTGAGCTGAGGTATAGAAATTTTGCAGGCCTCAGTTTTCCCAAAGTTTGACCTCAGGAATCCATATTCCTTAATAGAGGGAGAAAAAAAAAAAGAACATCCACATGTTGCTTTCCTGGTTGTCGAAATTCCCTCAACACTCTATATCTGGGCAGCTGTTTCTATCACTTTTTCAGAGGCATTGCTTGGGATAGGAAACTTTTCTACATTTCTCAGAAGATATGAAGAAAAAGGGAAATGATTGAGGGGTCTCCTGGGCAAGAAAGAAAAATCTTGCCTCTTGTGATTGATGCTACACAAATGCTATTTCACATACTTTGTAATCTCTAGTTCTTGTTCCAAATGCTGATGTAAACTAGAAGAATCCTTTCTACTACAGGTGGCAGTGACAATGGGATGGAGAGGATTAGGAGTAGTTCAGAGTAACCATGCAAGCAATTTATCCAGAGTCATTCCCTGCAAAAAGGCTTTTCAGGATCTGGACTCTGTAACTAGCATAAGCCTAGCACTGATGGGTTCAGCCATCATTAATTTCCAGCCATTTGGGAATAGGTGATTATTTGACAGTAAGATGTGATCTGAGAGAGGTGCTATTAAAATGTGGAGAGAGCTGCTATTCTTGCACTGCAGCAGTGATCTAATACAATGGCAGAGCAGTGTGACTGGTAAAATTCACAGGGGAACAGACTTCTTCCCAGGGCTCAAATTATCAGCACATTTTCATTGCTGCCTCCAGAAAGAGACATGTAATGCTGTCAGATGCTCTTTGAGTTGGGAGTTTTTAAAAAGAGATGGAAGCGTATGCGTTAAAGAAACCAATATTTACACAAGGACATTTCTCTCATGAAATATAAATGCTGGAATTCTGCTGGTTACAATACTTATTTTGAGATTTTACATGAGGGCAATAAACTGAAGAGGATGCAATGCTCCCTTCCCACTCACCATTTTGATTATCATATATGAATTTTAAAGGGGTTGGGTAAAATCCAATCAAAGCTGCATTTATAGATGCTTGTACTTTATACTGCTGTCCTTGGTACACACTCATCCTTAGTCCAAGCAAAATAACTCCAATTCAGGCTACAGTTCCTGAAAAGGAATGTGACTTTAATGAAATAAAAGGCTCATCATGACAAGTCCAGGTTGAGAATAACACCCTATCCTGTTGCCATTACAGACAGAGACAGAAATATATCAAAGTCGCCTTGGCACTTGAAAGAGAATGGCAAATAAAAGGGACATGTCCAAGCAGTGCTGATGGCAGGTGTCGGAAAGCGAACATCAGCAGGATCAAATAGGAGATCTTTTCTCTGTTGCTTCTTGAAAAGGAATAAAAACCCCAAGACCCACAGAATTTTATTAAATACAAAGGAAAATTAGATTAAGGCACCACTAAAGGAAGAGCCTGGGGTTCCTACAGCATGGGCTTGCAGAGCTTGGCTTACTTGCCTCCCAGGACACAGAACAAAGGCAGAGTATTTGGCATCACATCTTTGCTAGCATTTCCTCATGGACTGCCTAAACCAGCTTCTGGGTGGGCTGAGAGAGATATGAAAGCAGTTCAAGGTGCATGAGGAACTTTTTATTCCCCCCACCTCGATACAAGGCTTTTGTGATGCCCCACTGAAGAAGAGCAGATATACGTACCAAGGACATTAAGAGCTCCCATCAACTGGACGAGACTGGGCTCTAAGAACACTCACCTGCTGTGGTGGTGCTCCAGTCCCTGCTCTGGAGAGAGACGATTCAGCTTCCAAGGTTAATGAACTAAACCTGGACTCAGGAAAACTGTTTTCATCTCTCAGCTCTGCCGCGTTTGTCCCATCCAGCTTTAGTCACACCTCCGAGGTCACATGTATGTCACTGGTAACTGGGCTGGCACCGCCTGCAGCTGAAACCCTTGGTGTGCTCACAGCACTGAGCCCAGGGCCAGAAGTGATTCATTCACACAAGCGCTAGGTGAAATTACCAGCTTGGTTCTGAGCCGGCTTGGAAATCCCTGCACAGTGCTCCTCTGATCCATAGAGATATGTCTGCACTTCTCTAACGGGTGATCAAGCCGGTACCATTTATTATACTCATTAATATTGCCAAGTTGTGTACTCCTCTATGAGTCCCTCGACTCAGCTTCTTCCTAACTTTACCCAATTTAATTTGTTTGGCAGAAATTTTACTTGCCCATTATCTGTGCAGTTATTTATATCTTTTCCTGCAAGATTGCAGGCAATGCTTTTCAGTCATTTCCAAGGAAAAAAGCTAATGAGAAAATGCATTATCCTGTTCATGACAATCCTTTCTTTGGAATTCTCTCCTGAAACTGCGCATTAGGCAGAGACCAGAAATTTGTCTCGGGAGAAAAAGGAATAAATCAGGGTTGTGCCTATATGAAAATTAGTCCAAATGTAGCCAAGTTAAAAGCCTTTAAATAATTGGTGTTTGTGCATATCTACGATAGACTGCTTTGATTTTAGCAGCTGAATTCCCCAAAGAATCCTCACAGGATACGCTGGAGATTTTCACAACTCCTGTGCTTGAAGGAAGCATTGCCTGTACTACTAAGCAGAGAACAAGGGAATGTGTTCAAGCCAAGGGTGATAGGTATGATTTTCCACTGTAATGACTGCTTCGATTCAGATACACGGGATTGTCTTTCCTGTGCTGTTGGTGCCCCTACTGCTGGCATCCAAGCAGCCTGGGGAATAGACCTGCCCTATCAGGAGGTGTGGGAAAAGGGAGAGAAAGGAGGCAAATCTGACACAGAGTTGGTGGTGAATGCAAGGGGGTACAGAAGTGAAGAAAGGTGCTAGGAAGAGATGAACTAGGAGGAGGAGTTTATGGTGAGTAGTACAAAGGACACCTAATTGCATATGGTATTACCGGGTTCATTTTATAAACATAAAACTGATACAAATGCTTACCCCACATATAGAAGGTTTAAATCCTGACATTTCTTAATGTTTGGAAAACATGGGATTAATTAAAAAAAATAGTCTCATTTTGTGTATGCATTATCCCAAATTTATCTAAAAATAACTAAACAAAAGAAAAGACAATAAAACATACACAGACATAACTTTCATTATTTGATGCCTTCCTAAAACACATGCAGGTCATCAGCAGAGTTGAAAGCTTTCCTGCCAGCACACAGATTTTGCCACTGAGCTAATGGAGAGGCTGTTTGCATTAATAGATTGCTACCCTCCTTGCGGGCACATGCTGAAGGGGGAAGCAACACCCAATTCTGGCAGATGGTTCCAGGCAGAGCAGTGACATTCAGGGATCAAGATATCTGCTCAGATCTGTTCATGAGTTATCTGGCGCAGAAAGGGAGTGTGCCAATGCAGCTCAGACACATCTACTACTACTCATAAGCTTGGGTTTTCCTCATTAAACCAATCCACAGAAGCCTGATCTTGCCTTTTCCTTGCCCTTGGCTCCTAGGCCAGCCATGTACTTGACTGAGCTCTCACACCCCCTTCAACCTGCTTGCCCAGGTCTTCATCTCACTGGATGCACAGCCTCTGATTTCTAGACCCAGATCTGTTGTTCTTCCCGTGCCATACCCAGCCTCCCCATTCCCAGTCTATTCACCCTTCTTCATCACCCAGCACCATATCTGCTCTCCACAAGGCCTCCCAACTCTATCCCCCTTGTCTTGATCTTGTAAATCACCCATTTCCTTCACTCTCAGTTAGATCTGTCCTCCCTTCTGTCTCACCTTATTATCTCAGCCCCACCAGATGTGTGTCCTGCCCTCCTAACTCATTCAGTTTTGTCTTCCTCCCACATGCCCAGGCCTTGTTCACTATCCCCAGTCATCACCTCTTCGTAGCAAGGATGGATTTTAACGTCCTGCCAAAAAGATGGTAATGTCATGCCTGAAACAAAGGCTAAAATACCCTCAGGAAATTTCAGAGCTTGGAAACTTTGAGCCTCCTAAAACTGCTTTAGCACAGTCTAAACAAAAGGTTTTTAGCAAGTTCCTTTCTCCAAAGAAGTATCTTCAAAGCCATTTCAATGCTACAAAAATGTGGCCTCTTGTTAAAAGACAATAAACAGAAATCATTGCAATGTTCAGTCACTGTTGCTAAATGACAGACATGGGACAGAGTTGGTCAACCCTAAAATCAACTAATGTCATCAAACACACATTCACTAAAAGCAACTGCAAATAGAGTTGTAGTGTGTAAGATAAACTGTACTGAAGTCAATATGAAAAGCAAGCAACTAGTCTTTCTATTTAAATGCCCTTTGAATTTCCTAGGTCAAGGAGCTTGAAGTCCAGACATTAATGTAGGGCTAATCCATTCAGTGAACTGCAATAGTTATTTACTCGGTGTGATTCATGTAATTTAGCTGACCAGTCATCATTTAGCACCATCATAAAACTGCAAATAGCTGTATATTAAAATCATCATCAACAACAAAATAAAGAAACAAAAAACCTTACAAAAATCCCCTTCCATTCAAGGGCTACATGTAAAACTGCAGCTGGAAAATTATAATCTTGCAACAAAATAATCTTTTCACAAAAGAAAAAAAAATCACTAAATATGCAATTTCTTACAAATGAGTCACTCAGATCTGTTATTAATTGGACTAACTTTGGCTACTTAGTGGTTTTGATGGCTTTTGATATTGTTTATTTTATGATGTCTTAATTATTGTTGTTTATTTATTACAGTAATTGCATTTTAATTGTCTTTGGAGCAGCACCCTGACTGTCTTGGCAGGGAGTCACTAAATAAATAAAAGCATTATTATTATAAACATAATTGACGGTAATAGTTTTTCACTGTTATTGTTAGCAATGCATAAAGAAAAAAAAAAACATATAGTCTATAAGAGAGAAACAGTAATCAGAACCTCAAGGTTATATATCCAACTCTGCCACTGATTGTATCTGTGACTTTGAAAAGTCACTTAGATTCCCTCTTATCTCAATTTATTCATCTGTGAAAGGATTATCATAACACTGTCCAATCTCCCAGGATTAGCGTAAGAATTAGCTAATGTCTTTAAAGCATTTTGATCTCCTCAAATGAAAAGTGAAAAAAAGCTTTAGTCTTTAGATTAGTAATGGTAGAACAGAAAAACTGGTATAATCTACTAGACTGGAAAGTTACTCTAGTATTAATATTTTTAATCTATAATTGGTGCATTATATTGTCCATACACTTAGAAAATAAATAATTCTACTATTAGTTACTACTAATAAAGGCAAGAATGCATTCCAAAAAGAAAACAAAAATGGCTTCCAAAGTTTCCAATCTGAAAAAAAAGAGGGAAGGAGTGCTTTATGATACGTAAAATGGTTTTTCCTCCCTATTTCTACATCCAGAGCCTTTTCTTTAAAAAAGAAAAAAAAAGAAGACAAAAAACCAACGATCCAAACCAAAACACACAACACTTTTTTTCTTAGGATACCCAAAGACAAAAGTTGTTTATGTTGATTCACAGAAGCAGAATGCAAAAAAAACCAGGGGGGAAAATGCTGCACACTGTATTTCAGAGAACAAACCTAAGCTTTAAAATCAGAGCCACTCTGAAACTTATAGGAAAAGAAAACTTTGACAAGTTGCACAGGAGAGGGAGATTTAAAGTTTTTATTGAATTTTTTTTTAAGTTTAAGGTATTTGTATTTCATTTAAACTAAGTAATATTGTTCCAGGCTCTGAATAATCCTGCTTTCACTGAGTTAACAAACTTGGGCTTCTTTTCAAGTAGCTTGTTAGAAACTTCTGCAATTTAGTGAAAGGAGCAGAAAGAAACACTTTAGACTACAGTAACCTACCCACATGCTGGGTCTCTAGCCTGAGGTGACCAATCTACTTTCTCCATATTCCCACCCAAATTCTTATATGCCTTTTTACTGTTGTAATTAACAGACAGTTCTGTAGAAATGCAGTAAAATCCCAAACAAAATGTATTCACTTTTGCTATGAAAAGGTTCCCTTGACTTCACCAAGATTCATTTTGCTTCTCACTGTAGAGGGCTATACCCGAAGATGTGATTTGTCCATGAGTGGTCTTTTGGTCCAGAAAATGCTGACCTGTCTTTCACAGCTGCATGGTTTGAGTTATCCTCCCACCAACGAACTTTGCCTTGCCATGCTTCACTCGCACACATCAATACTGTTGCCTGTTGACAGTCAAATCCCTGTTCATACTCCGATTAATTAAAAATTTATACAGCTGATAATTTGTTAACACTGAGAATATTGCAGCTCTTATTAATGATATTTGGCTTCCCATCCTTTTCTCCCACCAGTGCTATTTGCAATGTTATTGATGACTGCAACAGGACATCATTGAAACACTTACCAAATGAAATTCTGTTTTTCAGTAGACTGTCTTACTTGTGGCAAAAAATTACCTAAAATCTGTAAAGAATAAATTTATACTTAGACTATGAATAAGAAATGAATACTTTACACATAGAGCATCTCCAATGCTTTAAATATTCAATGTTATTTATGCTTCATGTTGGGACACCTATGTTTGGCAGATATCACAATCACAATCGATTCTGTAGAGCAAGCTTAGTCACCGTAAGATCGTGACAAAATTTTTAGAGAGGGCTCAGAATACCTCAGGTGAGCCAGATAAGCCTTATATGCCAGATGTGTCGAGCCCTAGGTATCACTCAGGGTCAATCAAAACTGCAGTAGCAAAGCACCTCTGAAAGTCAGACCCCAGATTATTTGAGCTGAGCGTTCAAAAACCCAGGGACCCAAAATCGATGACAGTTTTCAGCAACTTGCCTGAGGTAATGGAGCAAAACCCTGGCAGAGCTAGGACTGTATCCCAGTCCCCTGCTGCTTGAATTGCTGCTGTAGCTATTGTGACATCTTTTCTCCTAAGAAAAGCCATGCTTAATGTGTCGAGCTTCTCCACCAAATCCAGTGTCAGAGCACTCTGCACACACAGGCAGAGGGATCCCACCTCACCTGATCCCTGCATTTGACTCCTAATAATTTTCAACAACAGCTTAAATGTGTTAGGATTCAGGGCCAGCCAAAGGGACGTGCTGCATGCAGCTGCCCAGGGTCCCATGATCACCCTGGTTTCAATCTGTCAGCATCCTTTCTGGACAGCATCCATGGACCTCTGGCTCACCTCTCATTGCAAGATGAATTGAAAAACTCAGTTCTCCAAGATCCTACAATCAAAGCATCCACATCAGTTTTCTTAATGTTTTCATGATGTGAGTACACCTATATTCCAGTCACCGTCTGTAACCACATTTTGATAGCTATGAGTTGCTGAAATGTCACACCCTCAAAAAATGGGCCTCCCAGTCAACCCTTTCACCAAACCCTCCTTCCACCTCCGTTGCTTACCTAAGTCTGCCCAGGTCTCTTCTCAGTCTATAGACACCCAAAGAGCTTTGCAGGGCAAGTTAAAGTATAAATTTGCAGTACATCGACCTCCTTTCTCCGCATTCTTAAACTTATGATTAATTCATTGTGTTTTATACTTTCTCTTCTTTCACAGAAGGATGAAATACCTCAGGTTACTTTACAATTACCATGGCACAAGGGTATACATGCAAAAATGTTACCATGGAGCTGCTGAAACACTGCAAATTCACAGCTTCACTTCCTCTGTAGAAACTTATTTGGGTGTCCCTACCCACAGCTTATTTGCACAAGTTCTCAGAGAGACCTGAGTCTGGCACCGAGAGAATCAAACCTCCCTGCTTATTATGGTGAATGAGAGTTGCATATGTTGGAGTCTGTGGGGCTCTTCTTGTCAGTGAATAGCTGCCATTAGCATTTATGGGGGGTATGCATACTGAGGAAAGAAGAGAATGGGCACCCACTGAGAAGAGAGCAGATTCCAGCAATTCTATTCTTATCACATTGTGTGCTTTAGTCTTCACTAATCTCAGCAAAGTATCCT
>WEIT01029186.1:1413-18922 GCA_013389985.1 Dryoscopus gambensis
ACTAGAGAGTTGTCCTGACTGATTTCAGATGGCAGTTTAGTCCTAGTTTAGTGAGTATAAAAACTAATGTGTACCTTACACCATATCATTCAAACAAAAGGTAGCAGAAAAGGTGAGGTTAACAGATGTGACTGCTCCTGAAATCTACTTGTGAGATGGATAAGGAGCAGAGTGATGGGAAAATGTAGATGGAGACTCATGTGTGACTCTCATCTCACCCATATTGTGATCCCCACTGTCCACCTCAAATCACAGTATATTGTCCATGAGTCAGTTAATGTGTGATGGTCATGTGTCATGCTGCTGCTATTTCATGTCAATAATCAACAATGAAATTTAGATTCTGTAAATAGCCAAAAGTAACCATACTTCATTAAACTTAATAATGAATATTACTACCTTAGTAATTAAATTTATCATGAACCTTATTAACTTAGTAATTGGCAATAGTGTCTTAATGATTTTAAGGGAAATCTTTGCTGGTGGTCCAGAACTATTTTGTAATTATAGTCATGTTTTGGTCAGTTGAGTTAATTTCAATTAATATACTTCATTAACTTAATACCTAAACACTAACAGCCTAAGGGAGATACTCAAGTGAATCAGTAAGACAGCTTTAAAATAAGGTCACAGTAAGTGTATGTCATTCCCTAGTTTTAATTACATGCAATTTCAAGCCCATGTCTAAGCAAAGTCTGTATCCTGAAGACCAATTCAGATGACACAGTACTGAAATCTGTGTTCTGAATTCAGATAAAGAGCCAAACAAGAAAGGTAGTAAGTGTGTGCAAGGAAGGTTTTGATTTATTTGTAATAGAGTTTGTAAGCAGTCTGGGGACAAGGATTACCTTCTGTTTCTATACAATACCTAGCACAGTGACAAAAGAAAGGTATTCCTAGATGCTACAGAAATAGCAAAGAGTAGTATAATATAAATGCAGAATAAAATTATAATGCCATTGGTGCAAGTCAGAATTTCATATGAGGTATTCTGACACATGTTTAATGAACTGCACCAAATCAATCTGACACTGCACAGTTCTTAGGAACCAAGTCCTGTATAATCTGATTTAAAAGAAATTACCACTGCTACAGTTATTTTTCTCAGATTTTTTTCTTCAAGCATAGCACACAGAAAACAGCAGCATCCCTATTTATTTTTTTACTTTAACATTATCAGATGATTAAATAGATTGGGCCTACATGTGATTTGCTGTTTGAAAATCAAAATCCAAAACTCAGCCTAGGTATCTGAGCTAAGTTACATTAATTGGCGCCTCAGTTACCTTTTTATTCCTCAACTGGATGAGCATAATGTTGTTCTTCCAAACAGATTTTTACATCTTAGTAATTCTCAAATAACAGAAATGTTTGTGTAAAAGCAAATAAAAATTTGAAGACAAGGGAAAGGAAGGGNTTCATTTGCCTCGGAATTCTTCTTCTAGTGAATTAGGAGAAAAGAGGAGTAATCATAGAATACTACCTGGAAAGAAAAGACCAACATGGATCCTTCGCCTTTCCTATGACTACAGTAGAGAGAAGGGGATCATGGAATGCAGTGTTCGCAGTTTTAAAGGGCTGAGGGGGCGGGAAACACTCCCTCTATGAGTAGAAGTGAAGAACATTAAAACAAAATTACAAAAAGCTGCTTGCTTGTATTAAGAGAAAAAACTTGGAGTGACACAGAACTCCTATCTTGAAAGGGACAGAAAAAAGGAAATAAATACTAGAAAAGACTGTTTTCCTTCCAGCATCTTGGTAAGGTATCTTGGTAAGTAACAATGGATTTGGCACTATTAAATCTAAATATTTAATGCTTTGCAGGGGTTATCCATGTTGGCAGCTCACTCTGTGCTTTGCACCAAGAATACTGAGAATTCTCTTGAACTGTGGCCAGTTGTAAACCGGCTGGACAACAATGGTCTGGTGCAGTCACTGGTGCACCCCTTCCTACTCTCCAAAAGAGGTCAACCACAAGGTGAACAGTTTGTTCCCTGATCAGCCGTGCACACTGCCTGGCTTCCCTACAGGCCAAGGTAAAGCATCAGGCAGTTTCACACCTCCCAGAAATATTTATGCAGCAGGGCTGAAACCAGCGAGGCAGCCTATTAGTGTCACTGATCTGTTACCAGGGGTAAAGGTACCTGAGAATCTGACACACCAGCGAGCTTGGGAATGTTCACACCTCAGTGCCTTCAGAAAAAGTTACAAAGCATCGATGCATGTAATAGCAAATGAGATTTCAGCTCAAGGCTGCAGCACCAAGAACTGCAGGGGATTGTTTAGTATTCAGTGAGCATATGCCTAAAAAGTTAGTGCACATGCTAGCAGAATTTCAGCATCCTGTGCACATCAATGAACGTTGCTTAAGCTTCATCAGGATCCATTTACCTTCTGGATAAGAGATGTGGGAGGAAAACTGGTATATGATATGAAGAGCAAACTTAAAGGCCAAAATCTGCTTTTCTGGATATCTGTCAGGAGGATGCCTCAGTAGATTTTAAATAAAACACCTCTGAAATTTTCCATCCATGTCCCAAATCTTCCCAGAAGAACTTCTGAAATTATTCAGGACACATATGAATAATTTGTCTCTGTTTTAGAGACTTAGGCAGGGGCTTTCAATGTATAATCCAAACAAGCAGTGGATTAACTGTCTTCAGCTGAAAGCCTGCCAGATGACTGCCCTTCCCCACGCACATGACATTTGATGTCTGCCATTTTAATATTTTGACATTTTTGTGAGAGATATTGTCCTGAAAGGTCACCACTTGTCTCAGCAGCTGGCTGGCTGCCACTCAGGCTTGGGAAGCTTAGCTCCACAGCTGTCATCAAAAAGGACCATTTTCACAGCTAAGTTTCAGGGAAGCTATGAATTTATGTCTATGAGGGGGAAAAGGAGACAAGAGGAAGGAAAGGGAAGCTTCAAAATCAGCCTTTACTTGCTACAGTGAAGACAGGCATTTATACATATACATCTGTAAGATGAGGCTGAAGTATTTCAAAAGCAGCTTATAAACACAACAGAGTCATCAATTACTTGTGTTACAGCAGTGTTATCAAGGGGGTTATACCATGAATATGTTTAGTCCTCTATTGCAGCAAACAATGCACATATTCTCTCCCTAGTCACTTGAAGGCAGTCACCTGTTAACTGTGAAAATGACATTTTAACATGGCTCATGAAAATCTGACAGTACCAGTGGTCCCCAAGAAATAACAAAACCTGTAAATAACATGAAACATGACACAGCAACAGAAACAAACTGGCTACAGTCTGCATTTCCTGTGCAATTATCTGACATTTCTTCTTGGTACTGATCACAGACTGTTTTCAAGAAGCAGATTTCATTCACAGCACAGTAAGAATTCACTAGCAATAAACTTGCTAGGACAATGGCCATACAGAAGCTTTGAATTAGAAAGGTGAATAAAATCCAACATACTGCTTCTTCAGTGTGATGAGACCAAAAATACACTGACAAGTATCAATTTTCTTCCTTACAGTACACCACTACAACACTGAGAAACCTTCAGCTCCACTGCTTCCCAACCACCTTACTATGCTGTCTTGATGCCACTGTAGCAGATAAAGATCATTTCATGTACAGACAGAGTGAGATGGGTGAAAAACATGCATTGCTCACCGTGCTATGTTCATTGTTCTTATCAGGTCAGATGCAGACTTACTGGTGCCCCTTACGATGACTATTTGTTTGCACTTCTGATAATAAGGTATAGTCGAGTTTCTTAATGAGAAGTCCGGGTCTGCATTTATGGATTTTTAAAGAAAAGATTCCAGGTGAAAAATACCATGGAAAATTTTTCTTCTATGTGCTCACAAACCGTCTATTACTGCTGAAGTATCTTTCTTGCTGATATCTAAGACTATCTCATCTAAGCAGAAAACATCTCTCTATAAGTACCTCCTGCATTTGCTGGACTTCTCCCCTCACAAACAAGATGGCAAGCAGACATCCCCAAAATCAACAAACACAACTGCAAACTATTTGTTCCTGAAAGCTTTCATGCATCCCTTTTCCTCAGCAGCTCTTCCACTGAAAGCCAGAACAATACTGCAGAGAAGCTTTCCCTGTCAGGATGTTTTCAGCTTTCATCTCTGTGCTTTTTCAAGCAGAAGACGAAGGTAGAAACCTTAATTAGCAATCTGAAAACACCACACAGGCAAGAAATACTTACATTTGCAACTGTATTTATGATATTTGCGCACTGATCCAGCGACTGGTGATTACAAAGAAGAGAAAGAGCTTTTTAGGCTGCCTTTCAAGTCTTGCAGCAGTGAAATGAAGGCTGCTATCTGAAAGCTACTCATTTTCTATATGCTGTGCTCTACTTGCTTCCCATGTGCATACAACACAGCTGCCAGATTTAATAACCATGTCAGCCTGCTTTTCCCAGAAAGCAGCAGAGAGATGACAGAATGAAGATGAAGTAGCCAGCGCGTTAATCTCTAGTTATGGCTGCACTAAGCCTTGAATGAATGTCACAGTTTTACTGCCCTTGGAAAAAAATAAAACAAATCAACACTATTCATGAAAAAAAAGTGCAAAAGGGTTTCAGAAATGTTAATCCATACTTGCCTCAGTGACATTAAAGTACATTAAAGACATTTTGCCTTTTTTTTCCCCCTCAGTTAACAAATCCTAGGACTTATTTTTTTTTTCCTTTCAGAATAACATTTTTCCTAGCAGTGTATGCTTGTACCCCAAAAGAACAAAACCATTAACTGACAAATTAGTTGAGCTTCCCTCCTCTCCGGTTCCTCTCTGGAAAGAAGTACTACCATACCTGTTTGTCTTTGCTGACTTCTTTCAGGTAAAAAAAAAGTTATTAAAAAAGGGGGGAAATTCTCTTTTACCATTTAAATTCTCCCACGCACAGTGGTTCCTAGAGCACTGGACTTTAGTATCTGCTGTGGTCAGTTCACTGCCAAGGTGGAGCATCGCCGTACCTCCAGCTGTAAAACCAGTTCCACGCGAGGGAAGGGTGGCCAGACTTTACATGACAAGAGAAGGCGCCACTCGTGCAGTCAAGAACAACAAACTGAAAATAAACCCAGAAACGTTCAGTTGAATCTGCAACAGTGCAGGGATGCCGCAGAGGTCATATGACATCTGTGCGTGTCTTTTTCTCTCTCTCATTTATATTCCCTTCACTTCCCTTGGAGGCACCTGTCTCAGCGGGGAGTGGTTTCTGTGGAAACTACGGACAGTCAGTTTTCCCCTTGGAGAAACTGTTACTATGGTAACCTTACATAATGTATATGGCCTAGATTCTTTTTAAAAATAATCTAACCCTGAAATTCTCATTATAAAATTAGAGCTGATTTGTCTGGGGGGGCAGGAAATATAGTTATTTACAAATTGCATTAAAAATGTAGGATAAAAAAAATCCAAATGGTGTTACAAATTAAATGAGAGTGTAGGGGGCATGTCATTGCATCAGTCACAAAGACAAAATAATTTGTAAATGCCAGTAAACAAGGTCTATTATTTAGCACTTGTGGGAAGCAAGGAGAAAGGGAAGCATAGACTTGACATCATGGCTCACTGCAGTAATCAATACTGCATCTTGCAGAGTCAAAATTTTCTCTGTATGTTTATTCTTCCAGCAACCAGGACTTCATTTAATGATGTAAGCCCAAATACTGCTCACATCTACCCCATTCAAAACTGAAATATCAGCTTCAAAGTCACTCACCCTACACTATGAAATCATGCTACATCAAAACTCGAGGAAGTGCCCGAAAGGTGCTGTGTGTCAGTGAGGCATAGCATGCAGTAGAGCAGAAGCAGAGAAGGCACACTGCTGTTTATATGACTTTCGTCTCAGCTCAGAGACAAACCTGCACGCAGCCCTAGTGGGGAGGGCAGGGCAGGTCTGTCAGATTGCATCAGGGACAGGGGGATGTTAGGGCCCCAGCAATGGGGCTGGGCAGGGTGAGCCTTGTAAGTCAGCAGCTGAAGACCTGCCTGGTTGGGAATGACATGAAGTAGTAGTCACATTACAGATATTTTGTGACCCTGGTGAAACAGGTAGGCAGATGTCTCCCTTCCCTCCCCTATCTGCAGCCACCCTTGCAGAAAACGCTTAGATTGGTAATACAAATCAAAAGTCAAATGGTTAAGAAGGCAAAGCTACCTGTTTAACTTGACACAAAACTGGCGCTTTCAGTTTGAACAATACTATTGGGGAAACTTTGCTAAAATCCTTCCTCTGAAATATCTGTATTGTGACTCAGTTGACTGATATCTCTCCTGACCTGTCAACCTAGTAACTGTTATTAGCATGAACCACATTAATATATACGGGAGACTGATTTTTCTTCTCTCCTCCTATTCAGAAGACGAGCAAGAGAGAGCCCCCGGCCTACAGAACATATCCCCAAAACTTAAGCAAGGTCCTCCTTCTGCAGTGTAAAGGGGCTCTCCAGGTGGGATAAAGCAGGCACGAAGCATGCTTCAAAGCTCACAGCATTTATCTTTCCTTCTTGTGTAGTGGAGACATTTTTACAAAAGAGACTCATGCTGCCTGAAGGTGAAGTGTTGTTTGGGATGTGGCTTCTCCAAGCAGGTGTTCAAGGCTGGGGTTACACAAAAAACTTGTTGGTGCCACAAGCAATTGGACATATTGTAATACAAAATCCCTCCAAGAGGTTTCACTGTAGTGGGCAAAAGTCCCTGGACTTTTAAATTAAAGAAGAAAACTGCTCCATAAATTGCACTGAATGCCCAAACTGACCTATACAGGACATTTACTCTGAAAATCACATAGAGCAATATTTTATCAGAGGTTTGTTGCAGTATATGTGGCTCTGGCCACAGCCCCCACACCTAACAATTCCTGGTGGATGACCAGCACTCAGGGCTCTGCACTCTGACATCTCCTGGTCACTGCAAGTTCCCGTATCTCCATAGGAACTGCTTTTGCATATTGTTATAGGTTCAAGGTTTTCCCCACCCAGTTTTATGTATATCTTTATGATTATGCATATCCCGTATGGAATATGTATGATCTCTGGAAAGTTCTGTTAAGTACGGTTCATCTGTTCATTCAAATGGAAACCCTCCCCTGAGTTTATCCCGTTGGATGTACACCATGTCATTTCACAATGTGCAGAACTCCATTGGTTGTTATCTCTCTATCCCGCCCTTTTTGGCACACAGACAAAAGGGACTGGAAAGCAGGGGCAGGGTCTTTTGTCTGCCTGTCTGTTCAAGTAAACAGTGATTGACCCCTCTCTCCTGCCTTTGTCGACGCAATTTTCACATCGGGTTCACAGTCTGCTGCCTGTGAGGGAGAGCCAGCACTGGTTTTGTTACTTTTGTAGCAAATCTCTGCCAATTATTGCTGTAACGAAAGTCCACTCCGGGACACCTTAGACAGCGAGGCGCGGCGTGGTCTCCGGGCGACTGCAGCCTGCGTCAGAGGCTGTGCACACAAACACACCTTTTTGTCTGTGGAAACTCAAGTGTTCTATGAAGATGTGAGAGCATTAAACATTCTCTCTCTTTTACACAGAAAAACGAAGGAGATTTGATGCATGGTGTTAACTTCAATTGGGTTTGAGGAAGTTCAGCATCAGCAGGATACAGTCTAAAATTTACATGACCGATAAATTTATGATTTATCAAGTATCACATTCCTAGACAAACATTACACAGGAGTCAGGCCTCTCTGGCATTTGACTTTTAAACCCCAGGGCTCTCATGTTCTATCCACAGGACATACAACCACAAAGCATTATAATAAATCTTCTCATTTTAAAAATTAAAAAAAAAAATGGAAAAAAATCTACATCCGTTTCTGAATTAGTCTTATACACAAAATTAAAGAAAAATTAGACAACGTCTAGTGAAATATCTATTTAGTGGCCCTAGGAAAGACAATATATTCAAAAGGAAAAGCAATAAAATGAAAAGATTCCTTAAGCAGATTATAAAGACCTAAGCCTTCACACAAACACATGCAGTTCTGACATTTTGCTTTGTAAAACCTTGACTTCAAAGAGTACATTGCACAAAGACAGCAACAGGGACAAATTGAGAAATGAATATTATAACAGGGTAAAGCAATGAACCTAATAGCTTATTTTTTAAAAAAGCAGTAAACATCTGACATAGAATGAGAAGGCTCAACTACTTATCATAGCTGTGCCAAGTCTCTCAACAGAGAAAAGCATAGCACAGCAAAAGCCAGCGTGGTTACACGACTTCTGGACTGAGCTAAGTAACATCTAGCCAGCTCAGTAGGGAAGCAGCATGAACTTGGATCCCTCTCCTTTAACTACACAGATGGTCTGTGTGTATCCAACTCATGGATACTTGTGGCTTCCTCAGGCAAAGGACAGGGTGTTTGGGCACAGCTCAGGAGTGGGCATTTCACTAGTGCCAGTGTGCTTCCAGTAAGTTAACATACAGCACTTACACTTCTTACCTCAAACTCTGATCATGCCGTAAGGGACCTGGCTGAGATACTGCTGAGAAGGCAGTTAGACTAACAAAAGAAAGATCTGCATTCATAGCAGGACTCAGGCACACAAAGATGCAGCTGTAACCTGTGAACTTGCTGTTAGTTTCCTTCCAGCAGGGAGTTAGCTCACTCTAGGAGTCCAAGCTTCTCTTGACAGCCCAAGATGTGCAATAATGGCCTCTCAGCAAATAGATTCAGAAAAAAATGTAATTGAGCTGTTATGACCTGCACAGTTTTTGGCACACCTCATGGAACATGATAGCAACCCTACAGTCTACCATACAGCTGAGAAAGGCAGGCTTTCAGTGGTTATTTAAAATGTCTTTCACCCATTCCATCATTATTTATTTTGTTTTCCACATCTTTTCCCATGCCATTACATCAGGTCTATGAAAAAATATATTAACAACACAATATTACATATGACTCTAGTCAGAGATAGAAGCGTCAATAGAAACCCTTTGTACAAAATTACATCACTTATTCCAAAAGAAATCTCTCATTGTCACACCACCTCAGTTAAGTCCATGCCAGGCTTTTACAAAGACAGGTTACTTACATTTCTAGGGCACTGACTGCTCATCAGATTTGTATTGATTTGATGCTGCAGTCTCTTTTCTCTCATGGTCCTGTTATAGTGAAAAAGTCCTACTTCCCATCTACTTGAATTGACATGCTTTGGATGACAAAAAGAAATCTTAGCAGTAAATAAAGGAAGAGACAGATTCACAAAGAGACACAGGAAGGGGTGTCAGCTCCTAACCACAAGGTGCCTTGCAGTCTGCAGATCCTCCTGCCAAGATTTCTATGCTTAAGCAATCCACAAGAATGACACCCACAAAAGCCAGCATATTAGCACAGAGCTATCTAACTTAGCTACTGTGAATGCCATGATCCTAAATTCTCTCCATGAACTTGGTATCCTCATCTGGACTGCAGGAAAATGCCTGTCTCCAACTGGGATTCATATGTACTCATTCTCTTAAGTTCCCTTTCTTAAAAAAGCTGACTGGGGAAGAGATGAGAGCCAATTACAGTACTCAAGAGATGACAGATTTGGGCTCAAATCTTCTAGTAGCCAGATATAAAGCTTATCCGACATTCTCTTATTTATTGTATCTTTTTAGGTTATTGTAACTTTGGAATCCTCCTGAAGCTGCTGTCTTGATGTTAGCAACTAGCAAAGAGAATGCGGGAGGGAACAAAGACCACTGCGTAGCCTGTAGTCAGGCTGTTGTTTAAGGCATTAAACCTTGAAAGTCCAATTTCTGCCTCAGTAATTGGCGGTTCATCAAGCAGAGAATCAGGTTTCTGCGCCCCCGATGGCAGGAGCTGTTTTGCTGGGGTTCAACAGGTGCTTTCTGAGCTCTGCCAGACTAACTGCTTCAGAGAAGACAGGCACAGTGTCTTCTGTGCCTACGTATGAGGGAGATGCCCAGCTGCTCAGCCCTTGCTGCTGCTTAGCATCTCCAGACACCTGGGTTACGCGGCAGGTTTTGAAGGCTGACATTCCTGCCCAAATTATTTAAGGTAGCCATTAGGTATTTAAGGCCATGTCTATAAATGTGGGTGCAGGGCCACCTGAGCTGGCAGGGATCTGCATACTGACTCATGAAACAGAAATGCCAGGGAGTTCAGCACACAAACACACAATCTGGCTCTATGCGTGGCTACTAACGAGCCTTTGTGCTGTGCACAAGCCTGCACTCCACTGTGACTTTTCCAGATTGAGGATTCCCGAACTCTAGTCTACCCCAGAGAGTAGGCAGGCCCTACATCTGGCCTCAGCCCCTGCATGGATCCTGCCTGAGTTCAGCCAAGGAGTAGTCATTATGAGGATTAAAACTAAACTGATTTCATCTAGCCTAGAACACACAGGAAACAGATCGAAGGTGGATTTCTGCCTGGGTTTCTCATGGATTTCAATTTCAGTTAACGCTTACAACTGCAGGCCTGCCTATTTCTTTCCTTGTTTTAGAAGCACAAATCATTGCCAGGGCTCTGGCAGCCAGGCCAGAAAATAGTGACAAATAGTGTAAACTGATCTGGCAGGCTTCATTAAGGGCAGATTAAACATTGACAGTCCCCAAGGTTTTTGTGATATGATTGCATGACATGGCCAATGAACTAGTCACTCCCTAGGGTGAGAAGCAGAGACAATGTTCAACTGCCTGGAGAGTGGAACACCAACTATTCTGTGAAATTATATGTTACAACAATGTAAAATGCAAAGTACCATCTCTGAACAAGGTGCTTCACCTACAAGTAAACCTTGTGACCAGCTAAATAAAAGTCTGTTTATTGCAAAGAGGACTGAGCGCTGTAGAAAAGGAGTCAACAGACCTGGAAAAGGCCTATACAGGAATTTAACAGTCCATCCCAGCCAGGACATCTTGCCTTTTTTCCTATGCAAAGTCCATAGCTCTCACAATTTAAGATTTTTTTTTTCCGAAGAAATATTTGAGAATAGTTCCTCATTTACTGGCTCAAACATTATTATATCAGATTGTCAAGAAGTCTCTGAGTTGTCTGTGCTTATGTCTTGAATCTAAAATGGTCTCCTAGTTCTACTATCTTCTAGTAACCTGATGATTTTTCTTGCTCTACGAGGGTGGTGGGTTTGTAAGTTTCTAATGACAAAGATTGCATGACTGCATTTCCCTTTTCAATCCATAATCCAAATATTTCCAGATTTTCTTTTACATCACCAGACCAAATAAATCAGTCCTACTTGAAAAGTTACCACAAGTTATCATCAAAATGAGAATGTTATCCATCAATCTTTCTTTGTAGGTCCAGAGTAGAAAGAAGCTTCACTGGTTCTATATAGCTACACCACAGGAGGCTGCATTAAGATAATGATATACAGAAGAGTCAAATTTGCCACTAAGCATCTGAAATTAAAGAGTTCTAGCAGTATAGAAATCATAGAATCATAAAGGCTGGAAAAGATCTCCAAGGTCTCAAGTCCAACCTTTGACCAAACACCACCATGCCCAGTAAACCATAGCACTAAGTCTACCTGCTTTTTAAATACTTCTAGAGATAGTGACTCCACCACTTCCCTGGGGAGCCTGTTCCAATGGTTAAACACTTTCAGTGAAGAAATTTTTTCTAATACACAACCTAACCTCCCATGGCAAAACTTGAGGCTGTTTCCTCTTTTCTTGTCCCTGGTTGCCTGAGAGAAGAGACCAACCCCAACCTGGCTACAACCTCCTTTCAAGCAGTTGTAGAGAGTGATAAGATTCCCCCCTAAGTCTCCTTTTCTCCAGGCTAAACACCCCCAGCTCCTTCAGCTGCTCCTCACAGGACTTGTGCTCCAGACCCTTCACCAATCTCACTGCCCTTCTCTGGACATCCTCCAGCATCTCAATGTCCTTCTTGTGGTGAGGGGCCCAGAAGTGAACACAGGATTTGAGGTGAGACCTCACCAGTGCCGAGTACAGGGGACGGTCACTGTCCTGGTCCTGCTGGCCACACTATTCCTGATACAAGCCAGGATGTCACTGACCTTCTTAGCCACCTGGGAACCCATCCAACTGTGGACCAGCATGTCCGGGTCCTTCGCCATCGGGCAGCTTTCCAGCCACTCTGCCCATAATCTGTAGCACTGCCTGGGGTTGCTGTGACTGAAGTGCAGACTTGTTACGGTGCAATTTCCGCACCCTTCCTGGGGACAGCTTGGTCCGTGGAAAGAATCAGGAAAGACTCATTTCGTGGATATTTCAGCGGATCTTTATTGACGTCCACATGGTAGGGAGTCAGCACACAGACTGCCCAAGTCACGGGACTCACCAGAATTCCCGGGCCGGGGAACACAAAATCACCAATCAGAAGAGAGTTCTGGGGTACATGTGACCAGGGAGCAGGTACAGGGGCAGGGGAAAGCCTGTGCCCAGATCACGCATCCACCCAAGGGCCCCCTTCCCCCCAGGGGAATGGGGCAGGGAGACCCCTCAACAATTCACCCTTTTGTTTTATTTTAGAAGGCTTGTTTTTTTTTTTTTTCTCAAGGGTCCCAAAATCCAACACAGACTCAGCAGTTTGCTGTATTGAAACTCAGACAATTGGCCTTGGCCCACTGAAATGCAAGATAACAACTTCATCTGTGCCTCACTACTTTACCCAGAAAGACAGGAAATTCAGACACATAACCACTAGCATTAAAATCAAAAAGTTGAAACAATTCTGCAAGTTTGCAAAGGACAGGGGTTTTCTAATTCAGGCAGAAAATTATACGAATTTCCATGTTTCTCTACTAAGATCTGGATTGTATCTATTGACATAATTTTGGAAGAGAGAAGAAGTGCTGCTGAATGTCTTATGGTCAGAGAATACTGCATCCAAGAGGCATAGCATGGCTTCTTAGATGTCTCATGGATTTATTCACATGGAAGACTTGTTTTTCAGTGCTGCAGGTTCTGCCTTTAACAGCCATTAGTGATTTCAACCACATCTGGACAAGTTTTAATGTCATTGTATCTAGAAAAAGCCTCTAGAACACAGTACATGCAGCGTCCTGTTTGAAGTGGTCTACCCCGCCTTTATTATTAAATACAGTTGTTTGGTTTGTTTACAGTTACTGCAGGACATAGTAAGAGACAGCAGGTGAAACTGAGGTGCTAGTATACACAGGGGAAGGCAGACCTGTAGAAGGGAAGTCAAACACAGTTTGTTTGGAAAACAAATGAACAGCTGGTGGCACATCTTAGTCCTTGCCTTGCCCACTGTCCCTATTCTTCCTGCATTTTAGTACTTTGACGCCATCACCATAACCAGCATTAAAAACTTCTCCATTTAGCCCTTTCAGACCAGGGAGCCCAAAAAAGAACAAGAAATAATTACCTTTAGGTCTCCTGCTTCATCAACTCAGCATGGAGACAGTTTGTTACTTGCTCTGACACCATTTGTGTCCTGGAAGTTCTGAACTGAAATGGATGTCTCCAGCCCCCAGGGACATCCAGAGGGAACTTTCCACAGCACTGCTTACTTAGAATGTCTTTATACTTGTTAAATACAAGGAAACAAGTTAAAACACACAAACCAAAACTATTTACCAAGAGAATTATATTCTAATGCGACTGGCGCATTCAGCTAGTTAGACTTTTTTATGACTTTACTTCCAATTTAGAATGAATTGAGCAACTTTCCGGGCATGTAGGGGTTCCAAGGGGAATGGAAATGATGAAAGCACTCATTCAAAACACTCATCAGCAATCTTTTCCAGCACTCCAGTACAAATCAGCTATTTCAGTGGATTACTTATAATTTAGGAACCACATACTATGCCGTGTCTAAAAAAATAAATTCCTAGAGATAACTAGAATGCTTCAGAAACCACTATGAATGAACACAAAGATCACTGGAAGAGGGAGGAAAGAGCTATGAAGATGTATGTTAGCAGCATCTTTTATTTCTTTCAGGTTTTGCAGAAGTCTTTCTCCATGCACAGAGAGTTCCTTGATTTCCAGAGGTGAATGGGCTCTAGCTTGCTGGGAAGGAACCAAAGATACCAGTCTCCTTCTACAATAATTTTCTATAGAAAATTCAGAGAATTATTGTGACACCTCAGATAATCCCAGTGCCTGAAACTAAAATTTCAACTCTTAGAAGTCCCAAACTTCCTCCTGCTTCCAAACTGTGTCTGAAATTGGGGAACAGAAAACAAACCCTTAGTTTTGCAGCATAATGCTGTCATATCCACTCCATGGGATTCTGCCTTGATCTGTCCACGTTTTTTGGCAATATCTCTCATTGTATCCTTCAATGTGAAGCCAGAGAACTGAACAATACCACTACTGTTTTGCCTTCTCCAAATACAGTCCTGCTGCAGTAGATGATATCCAAAAGAGAGTCCTTGGAAAAATGTGATAATGTGTGGCTTTCAACCTCACCTTCCTTCCTGAAAGCAAGAAAATTTTGACAAATTCCTGTACTCACTGTTTTCTTTTAGCTACTTCTATGCTGAGCCTGAAGGCTCTTCAGTGACCCCATACAGTGCCTAATACTGGTGCCTGAGCTTAACGTGTTAGGACCAAGCACAATTTTTACAGGCACTGGCAGAACTGGAATTCCTGAAACAGATATTACATACCTAAAAGCAGAGCACTTGTATTTATATTTGAGTACTTGTCTCAAATTATTAGTCTTACTTCTAAGCAGATTCACAGTAGCATTTCAGTGTGTACAGAAATACTCTATTACTCAAGGATACAAATGTTCCATTACAATCTTTGCACATGCGTGCAGACATGTTCCTGCTTTCTCAGCTCAGATGTAGCACCATATGCATCTAAATATCTGTGTGCTAGGAACATTAGATCCTTACTGATCCTACTTTGCTGAAGAACATCATGTATCCTCTGTAAAATTAGTTTCCCAGATTCTGCTTCAATCAGCAGTGTACCCAAGCAAACAACTTCTCTAGCAGGATTCATTACAGACAAAATAGGATTGAAATCCCATTGCTGATTAGTGAAAAAAATCAAGTTCATTTTATTCAGCATGAGCATCTTACTTGCTTTGTATTCCTAGAAAATAAAATGTGCTGGGAAGAGCACACATTTTTTCAGGGAACAACCTGTCTTAAACCTCTATTTTGAGCAGTTAGTGGCAACTTCTCTCCTTTTTAAATTAAGGGAACTCTAGTAGTATTTTCCACAGAAGCACCATTTTCTTGCTATGAACTATCTGCACCTCTGTATAAAATACTTTGACATTAACATTGAACGAATCAATAGTTAGGTCTAATTAAACTTGCTACTTTAATTACAGAAGTTGTTGCTTTTAGAGACTTTAAGAAAACATCAGGGATGACGAGAAGAACACTTTCATTTCATGCCCCCTCAACCCTCTAAGCCTTTCAATAATCCCTTCAGTACAGATGTCCATTCTGGCACCAGGTGGCTTGGTGGCTGTACTAGAGTCAATTAAACCTGGCCATCTTGGCCACATTCAGGATTACTGACTACCAGAGAAGATCATGGTCATAACCAATGCCTGACAAACAACTGGCTGCTGTGATGTTATCTATGGAGCCTCACCCTTTTGTTCTTGCTGTATCCCATCCTGTAAGTGCAAATAATGGATGCATAGCTATTACTCTGTGTTGCTGGGCTGCTTGGAATAGAAATTGTACTACCATCTTTTGACTGTAAGGAGAACTACACCTTTAGGAAGCATCCCTTGTATATTAAGTCCCTGCAGGAAGTAATCTTTAAGTCAATGAATGAAACATACAGATCCCTTTAAATGTGAAGACAGAAGATGAACAGTGTAGCGTGTGAGCAAAGTCCTTTACAAAAAGCAATCTAGTTTGAACATATTCTTAAGAAGGCCCATAATTTTGGGCAATTGATCCGTACCCAAGAAAAAACCCATTAACAGTCCTAAATGGTCAGCTCTGGTGCATCTACATCTATTTCACTTGCCCTAGCAAAGTGTTTGGAAGCAGCCCCACTATGACAGCTCCATGTTTCCTTTGGCACTTTGAGCCTATGACTACAATTGTGCTCACTTCTTGGGCAGATCAGTACAGATTGAAGTTGGTATTAAATACAGACTCTTTGATTATCATTGAGCAGTTTATACCTACATCAATTCAGAAGTGATGGACAATACCACTTATGGACATGTACAGTGATCTATATGAAATTATTACAGTTCCTAGGGAGGTTTCACACAGAATCAGTTAACTATCCTTATTAAGTCCTAGTACTAAGGATTCTTACATTTCTGTGCCTAGACAAAGTTCTTCTGAAACAAATCAGAAACACTTTGGAGATGCTCATAACAAATCTTCAGAGGCTGGTTATCCTACATGGTGCTCGTACACAAAATTGGGATATTTTGAAACCAAGTTAAAAGACAATTTTTGGGCAATTGCAGATGCATCTCTTGTATTTATAAAAGGTAAATTCCAAAGCACTGCAAATAGGCAAACATATTTAAAATCCAAAGCAACATGTTAAAAGGTACACTCTCCTTTTGACATTAAGAACAGTTTGGGGAGTGGATTGTTTAATAACATTCCTCTGCATAGCAACAATGGTTCTGCTGGATATCTGACAACAGAAACACTGGTTTAATACTCTGTGATCTAGCAACAGCATTTTTGCCAGTCTCTGAAAAGAAACCACTGGCATTTTGGGTGTGCATTATGGTATGTCTGGTTTAGTAGTGCTTAACCATTTTAAAAATTCAGGGAAAATCTTGGTTTCAGTGAAGTCAATGGGATATTTGCTAAACACCTCAGTGGAGTTGGGCTTTCATGCATAATATTTAAGAAGAGGGGCTATGGTCTGAAGAAGAGCAAAGGAGAAAGTAAAAAAGGGGGTTTTTTTCCCATTGCAAACAAAAAGGTTACAATAAACACTAATGGATAAAATCCAAGCTTTTGGTAAGATTTTTTTCCCCTGTGTTTTAACTGTGCTGTACACAGTTTTTAAGCAACTCTCAATTAATTTATCTATGTACACACGCAAAGAAATTGGAAAACAGTACACACATATACAGAGGCTAAAAAGCCAACATAGGTGGTGGTTTTCATTTTCTTCTCTCATTAGCATAGTTCCACTAATATTCAGTCCCTTGGGTGTAGCTGGAATTACATAGGGTAATAAAGAACAGAGTAGAGCTACTAATTCAAAGACCTCTTTTTGTTCTCACACGTAATGTTATTGAGCATTACAGCATAGTGGTGAGGGGTCTTCACAGCCACATTTCATTCTGATCTTTGATCTACACCCTCTCTGTAACAGACCATCATATACGACAGTACTACAGTACCTAGCTCCTTTGCACTGGAAAACCAGGGCACAGACCCAGTGTTTATTCCTGCTGGATGGAGAAAACACATCACTGCTAAATAATTCAACAAAATCACCTTTTACCCAAAACCACCTTGTATATTCCCTACTCCTCAGCAGCAATAAAAGCACTCCTTCCCTCCCCATGACTTCCTTAAATTATGTAGAATCTACTTCTATCCTGGGTATCTATAAAAAGAGCATGG